>JZKD02S0423767.1:94589-121957 GCA_000966675.3 Picea glauca | reverse complement strand
CAAGGTACAATGTATGTAAAAATAAGAACTACAGTTGCTAGGAAATCGTGTCCTTCACTCCAAGACGACCTCGTAGAGAATGAAATTTTTGCTCAGTGAAGGTCTTGGTGAAAATGTTTGTCATCTATTCTGCTAAAGGAAAGAATTGTAAGTCGATTATCTTCTCGTGTAATAAGTCTCGGATGTAGTGCATGTGGATATTGATGTGCTTCGTCCGCTGCCTCTGAACTAGATCTCTACAGAAATTCAGAGTGCTCTGGTTGTCATACTAGATGACCATCGATCGATGAAACTGAATGCCCAACTCAGTGAGAAAATGTTGTAGCCACATAGCCTAAATGGTTATGTTAACTACCCCTCTGTACTCTACCTCGGCTGAAGATAGAGAAATGGAAGCTTGCTTCTTGCTCGACCAACAGATAGGCCTAGAACCAATACTGAGTGAGTAACCATATGTGGACTTGTGATCAATGCTATCACCATCCCAACCAAAATTAGTAATCCCAATGAGATCTAATGTAGATTCTGCTGCATAATAAATCCCAAAGGTGATGGTGCCTTGTACGTATCGAAGGATATGATTTGTATCTTTCCAATGTAGCTCATGCAGCTCCTGCATGAACCTAGAAACTATGCCAACTGCATATCAGAGGCCTGGTCTAGAGTGTGTGAGATACAACAAGCTCCCCACTAGATGTCTGTACAGTGTGTTGTCAACCAGTGGAGTCTCCCCGCCATCCTCAATTTTGACTCCTGATAGGAAAGGAGTCGGAGCAGACTTGCAGTCTATCATGTGAAATATCTCAAGGAGATCTCGTGCATACTTGGCTTGAGACAGTTTGATGCATGATGCATCCTGACTTATCTCAATTCCAAGGAAGAAGTGTAGCAGACCCATGTCCGTCATAAAAAACCTATCATGAAGAATCCTCTTGACTACAAAAACCACTGAAGTCAAGAAACCAATGATCAACAAATCATTGACATACATAACTAAAATTAGAAGTGAATCAGTTGTCCTAAGCATGTATACATTCGGGTCTGATTTACAATGTACAAAGTTCTGTGACAACAGGTAGGATTCCATCTTGGCATAACATGCCCTCGGAGACTGCTTGAGGCCATAAAGTGACTTCTTCAGTCGACAGACCAAAGATGAGTCCTGCATAAATCCCTAGGGATACTCCATGTATATCTCCTCAGAGAGATCACTGTGAAGAAATGCATTCTTCACATCCATCTGATGGACTTCCCATCCCTTGGTTGCCGCAATGGAAAGTGCCAATCGTATGGAATCCATCTTCGCTACTGGAGTGAAGGTCTAATCATAGTCAATACCATGAACCTGTTGAAAGCCTTTGGCGACAATCTTGGATTTGTATCTGCTAAACTGCCCATTTGCTATGCTCTTGGTCCTGTAGACCCCTCTGCATCTGACAAGTTTCCTCCCAGAAGGAAGGGGAACAATATCCCAAGTCTGGTTCTCGAGGAGGGAGTTGTGCTCCTCCTGCATGGTGGATTCCCAAAAGGGATTTCCAGCAGACTTTCCATAACACTGTGGATCTGAAGACTAAACCAGGAAAATATGCATGGAAGGAAATGGTCCAGTGGCAGTGAGTGAAATAGGAGGCTCCTCGAAATCAAATCGATTCCTCCTAGTATCGACTGGATCACCTATGAGATCCCCTACATCCTGAAGAGTAGTCTTTGCCCACTTGGGCCTCTTCTCTGGCTCTGCTACTGCATCTGGATGCTCTGACTCTGCATCTGACTATATTGACTCTTAATCTGAATCTGAATCCTCTGAGTCCTTTGAATAAAAAATCTCATCTGAAGAAGATTCAGCATGTGCATGCTCATCATGTCGGACAGGTGTTTGCATGCGGCTACTGAGGTACATGCGAGACACTTTCCTTGAATTGGACACTACGCTTAATGATGATCCGATCTGAGGAAAGATCAATAAGCTGATATCCCTTCACACCATCAGGGTATCCAAAAAAAATGCACTCAGTACTTTGTGGATCAAGTGCCTTCCTCTTTTTAGAGGGAATGCGGGCCCATGCACATGAACCAAAAATGCGAAAGTGGGCTACTTTCAGTTTCAGGCCACTTCAAGCCTTGTAGGGGGTCTTATCCTTGATATATCTACGAGGAGATCTGTTTTGGATTTATGTTGCACAGTTAAGTGCTTCAACCCATAGTCTCTGTGGGAGTGACATTGCATGCAACATGTAATATGCCATCTCCTTTAGAGATTTGGTTTTCCACTCAGCAACACCATTTTGTTGCGGAGTGTAGGGAACTATATTCTACAACTGAATCCTTGCCTCATGGAAAATATTATGAATCTCATGATTCACATACTCTCCCCCATTATTAGTTCGGAAGACTTTGATATTCTTTCTGGAATGTGTCTCAACCAAAGCTTTAAAGTCTTTGAGGTGTTGAAAGACCTCAGATTTTCACCTGAGAAAGTAGATCCAAGTAAAACGTGAGAAATCATCAACAAAAATGAGAACAAACCTCTCTTTTATGATCAATGGATGCATAAAAGGACCCATGAGGTCACTGTGGATTAGATCTAAAGGTGCAGAAGCTCGCTAAGACTTTCCTTTGACGAATTTCTCTTGAGGGTGTTTTCCGAGAACACATCCATCGCATAATCCCTTGGAGAAATGGATGTTTGGTATACCATCAACTAATATGTTCTTTATAAGTTGTTGCATGTATCTGAAATTCAAATTTCCAAACCTTTTGTGCCATATCCTACTACTTTCATTAGCATGAGTAAGCAGTAAAGCAGAATCAGGTTCAATGAATTCAGAAAATGTATACAATCTAGACTGATGATTTACCTCACCGGTAGTAACCTTGGAGTTGGTTTTCATGTCATAGATGTCCATGACATTTGGTGTGAATATAAATTTCTTTCCGGTGCCAGAATTCATCATTTGATACACAAAGAGAAGGTTGACAGAAAGCTTGGGAACATGCAACACATTCTCGAAGCTTCCGTTGGTGAGTTCAATCCTTCCTTTGTCGGTGACTTCGACAGAAGATTTATCCACCATCAGAATAGGAGGACCTTTTCATGCATCCAAATAAGAATAGACTTCTTTTGAGGATACCATGTGATGTGATGCTCCTAAATCTACGATCCAAGCATCGAGAGAGGAGTTGATGGCAATCAACGCATGGCTAGAATTTCCTTTCTTGGAATTCAGATCTTCTGGCTTCTTCTTCTTTGCACCCTTGGGGATGCGATCTCCAAGGTTGTTTTGTTGAAGTATCTGAGACATCAGATCTATTTTTTTTTTCATTCATGTAGATTTTGAATGGAATCCTTTGTGACAGTATGTACATTTCTCTCCTTTTCTTCCCTTTTCTCCTTTGGATCCGGAGGCATCGATGAAGGGTTTTGTGTACCCTTCCTTCTTCTTATGTGCATGATCTTTCCACTTATATTTATATTTATATTTCTGATATTTGTGGCTGCCATCATGCACAGTGAGTGCATGCACCCTTGGGCCTTTGATTGTGCCCATGTTGATGAGCTTCGTTTTCTCTTGTGTCAGGGATTCGATAAAGTCCTTAAGAGAAGGCATCTTCCAGGTGGCTCTAGAGGAAAATTTGACAGTATGGAATGTGGATACAAATACAAATAATTCAGGTCCAAGCTTGGAGATAATGGTTAGAACCATTTGTTTCTCCTTCGCCGATTTATCAACCCCGCAAGCTTTGAGTTGCGACAGTAAATCCTTGAATTTTGTAAAGAAATCTTGGATATTGTTGAAGATTTTTGGATCCAATGTGAGTAGCTCCACCTCCTTCATGTGTCCCCTCATCTCACCTTGTTTTCCAAATAGACCTTCCAATATTTTCCAGGCTTCATTGGGAGTCTTACAAGAAGATATGTGAAAAAGGAGATCGGGAGAAATAAGATTGCAAATTGTTCCGAGTGCCTCATCCATGCGATTTAAGTACTTGGATTTTTCTATGGATGATGTCGGTTTTGTATTTGTATTCATGGTTAATCTATAAAACCATCTAGATCAGAGATGTATGGCTATTTTATCCTTCCATGCAAAATATTTGTAAGGTGTAAGAATGAATTCTTTTTGGAATTCCATCTTTCCAATGTCTTCAATCTTTTGTACCTTCAAAACATTTTGGTGTAGCTTTTTCTTAGCAGTCTGTCATCTATGATACCATGTAAATTTGTTTACCTGCATAGGATATATCTAGCTAAACAATTATACACACATTTGCAGAGAGATTTGGAAAAAGAAGAAGAAGGAGAGAAAGAATGGAAAGAGTTCGCATTAATCATTATGAATAATGAATAATTTACACATGATATACTCTGTATAACTCAATGAGTTTGACTTGAGCTGAACCAAGTCACCATAGTGGTGGTCTAGAGTGATATGGACACACACCAACAATTACGGGAGTGAACTTCCACCTATTCTAGTCTCTTAGGCAGTTATGGGAGTGAATTGCCACCTAATTGAGTTAACTAGTCAACTAGTCTTCAGTTAACTGACTAAACAGAAAGTAGTGAGGAGTTAACTCAAGGAATCAAGGCTAATGCACCACTTTGGTGATGATACCAAGGCAAGGTCGAATTATCATGGTGATGATCCCAATGTTGCATGGTGATTATCTCAATGCAACATCTAAACTCAACTCAACTAGTCAAACTGAAGTGTGAACTGAAAGAGAATATTCTCCATGTGGAATATTCTCTCCTAAAATATAGGAGACTAGATAATGACTAATTATGACTAATGAACAAATAAAACCCTTAGGAAAAATAAATCCTAGGTGTGTGTGAAGTAACTCCAACAAAAATAATGAGGACCTTCAATAGCCTCTATGTATGGATGGTCACATCTCTTCCTAAACAATTTCATTTATAATTTGATCATTGTCAATCCTTTCAGTGATCAACGGTTGATTGACATTAAACTTGCAATATGACTCTCTCATAAATATTTACACACGCACATTCATAATTTACAAAAGGATACACAAATAATATGAAATATCCATTATATCAAGCTTGAATACAAGAAAAAGGCCTTGTTGGGCCTAGGATGACCTTTACATCGCGTTGGCCCCTTACCTCACAATGAATGTAGGATTACATTTAAAAAAAGAAAAAACAATATCGCGGATCATCTTAGATCCACGATTTCCTCCTAAAATTTCTAACTAGATGCTTCAAAGAGAAAATTACATAAAAATTACAACAAAATCAATCAAATACAAGGAAATATTGTCTTCTTGGCCATGTTTTTCCTTCTCAAAGTTTCACAAAATTTCAACTTTAACTTGGGGTGGTTTTGTTCCTACATCAAACTCCTATGGTTGAAAAATATTCATGATATCTTGACCCTATGTCTTCAATTGTTTCTTCCATATTCACTTGTTGGTATTCCTTTTCCTCATGCATCACAGAGCTTCTCCAATGCTCAGTCAGCAAGATACAAGAAATCCTCTGTAGTAACATGTTTGTTTCACCCTACTACACAATACCTCACTAAGATTATCTACTGAGCTCAGTCTTTTGGTATTCTCCTGGTTCTCTCCTCTAGAACCATTTGAGCACTCCTTTCTCCAGGCTATTGCAAATATTCTTCCTCTCTCATAGAGAAAAATTTCCCTATACTCTGATACCACTTGATAAGTTCAAAGGTCAGTGATCTAATACTTATTTGATAATACCAATCGTCGAGATCCAAAATATCATTGATTTTGATCCTTATACCTATGGGTTATGGGCCCACGAAATGGACTGAAAATATCCATGCATAAATAAATCCTCAATCCCTATAACATTATCCTTAATTATACTCAACACCCTTGGTGGATCATTGACACTAGTTTAATTTCCATAAGAACGAGCTCTAGTCTAAGGGATTAACTCCTATCTTCTTGGGACCAAAACTTATCCCACATGACCAAAGGATGGAATCGTTGACTAACCAAAATCCCTTAACACTCTTGAAGTCTAGGTTCTTAATCCTTCCTATTCATAGGACCAAGTTATGAGAACCATAGGATTTTCTATGAGTGTATGTGTTCAATTTGGATCGTTGATCCTAAAGTTGATCAATGATCAACAACAATGGGGTGATATAATGTCCACCGTTGATCTAGATCTCGAATCCTTTCTAGACCATTGATTGTTCTTAATAAAGACTTGATACAAATCACGGGGACACCAAGACACCTGACATCACCCTAACGTATATCATCCTCAGGACATAGAGACTTGTTACATCCTACAACCCAAAACTCGTCAATGGATGTAGTTCGTTGTGATGAGGGAAATCAATCTTCAGATTCAAATATTTAATATCAACCATCCAAACCTTCTAGTGTGGGACACACCGGAACTGTGTGTGGAACCACATGGGCGAGTAAATGGATGCCATGTATTTTGGGCCACTAGAGCATGAGGTATCGACACTCCTTATGTTAAACTCCTTGAACCTTTCTAATACACATACACTTCATGTTGTTGATCTACAGTCCTTATCAACGATCATACATAAACTAGTGGACTTCCTTTAATAATTCAATGATGTCATTTAAAGTAGGATCATTGTCAATCCTATAGTGATTGACGATGGACTGTTCTCCTCCATATAACACTTTTCCTTGTCATTCAAAATATGCCATGTGTGCCAGACCTAGGGACGTCAGGACTTCATGATGATAGAAAACTCTCGAGGTCCAAGATGTGAAATAATTAGGATTGTCAATCTCCTGTGTGGATGGACAATTAGATCTCTTCCTACACAATTTCATTTAAAATTTGGTTTCCGTCGATCCTTTCAGTGATAGATAGTTAATTTCCATTTGACCTATAGTATGATTCTCTCACATAGGTTTACACACATACATTCATAATTTACATAAGGATACAAAAATAATATGCAATCTCCATTATATCGAGCTTGAATACAATAAAAAGGTTACGTTGGGCTTGGATTGATCTTTACACCTTGTTGGTCCCTTACCTCACAATTCCCATAGGATTATATTTAAAACAAGAAAATGCAATATCGTGGTCCACATGGATGATTTTAGGGGCTAAATTTCACAAATGGGCTAATTTTCCATGGTTTTTCCCCAAAAAAGATTCGCCAATTTCCATTATTTCTAAAAATGATTCACCCAAATTCCATAGAATAAAATTATTTTATCTTAAAAATCGCCAATATATTATAGAAACTATATAAAATCATTATAAATTTGAATATTTTTACAAATCTATCGCCAAACATTTTACATTTTGCATATTAAGGACTAGTAAGATTAGCCTAGGTTTCTACATTTTAATATAAACTTCCATCCTTAAAATTGTCCCTGATTGTGGATTATCTTAGATCAATTATTTCCTCCTAAAAGGATTAACTAGATTCTTCAAAGAGAAAATTACATAACAATTACAACAAACTCAATCAAATACTAGGAAATCACATCTTCTTGGCCATGTTGCACCTTCTCAAAGTTTCAAGAAATTCAAACTTTGACTTGGGATGGTTTTGGTCCTACATCACTATGTATCTACAATCCATATTCTACACACCTATATCTTTCCAATGGTGCAAGAACCACCTCAATTAGAGTTCGTACATGAAATTTATGACTCTCACAAGTTGACGTGTCATATTGATCACCATGGCGCAAGTAGATTCCACATCAGCTTCCATTACTTAAATGTGTGGGGATAGCCACATAGTGATTTTCTAATAAAATTATAGAAGGTATTAAACCTTATCATAATTTAGGGTTGATGAATTCAATTCCCTAACCCTAAATGACTATCAAGCTATGTTAAATATTGGGCTTCTAGGGGGAGAAGGGGGGTGATTTTACGTTATTGTATTTTTCTCCATTGCAGAGAAGAACAACTGGGAGTGGGGAATTAGAGAGAATACAATATGGGGTTATTTTTCTATAGTAGTGTGACAAGCCATAGGTCTCAGGTAACTCCATGGATAATTCCTTCTCCTTTGTACTTGCATTATTTCACCCAGAGAAAAGAGAGTTGAGCAACCTCACTTTCTAGTTGGGTTTTCTCCTGTAAGAGTTTCCCAAAGAAAATATTAGTATTATTTTATGTATGGTGTGTGATTGTATTTTAATTTTCTCTATTTTCCACATTTTATCTATTTCATGCATAAGCAGAAAAATAAGTAACTAAATATTATTAAATTTAAAGGAATTTAACCTTCATAATGTAGATTTCAATTTTGTTTATCAAATCTCTTACGATGAATTGTTCCCATGGAATATCCATGTCATTTAACAGATCATATTGGTATAAGAGAATGTTTTCTTGGGTATTTGTGGAAATTTGCAAGGATCGAGGAATTAGTTTAAGAAGAAATCCCTAGAACCCTAGTCCTAGCCGATGAGTCTATTCATAACAACCCTCAAAATTTGGTAGAGGAGATATTTGTGAGGCTAGAAGAACAAGTTGCTGACATATCTTGCAATATGTCCCTCCTCATGGTGGCCTTATAAAGAAACATCATACCATTCAAATAAGTTGGAGGATCAAACTTAGATATCAAATCAGACGAGAAATCTAGAGATAATGAAGACCCAAAAAAGGAGTCGCTAAAATAAACTGAGAAAGAGAAGCCAAGTTCTAGTGCCATAAAACCTTCACAGTCCCTACTCAACATGGAAGATAAAGTTATCATAAATACATACCAAGGTGATATCTATACATTAAAATTGAATCATTGGTTGTAATAAATAGAAGTTTATTTTAGCGTTCACCATATAGATGAAGAGAAAAATATTTCATTTGTTATATTAAAGTGAGAGGGCAATGATTTAACCTAGTGGGGAATCCATATAGAAACAATTATGTTGGAGGGTGATCCACTAGTAACTAAGTTGGATGACTTCAAAACACTCATCAAGTACCAATTCTACCCTATCATGTATGTATAGGACCAATGGATCCAGTGGCACTACATTAGGTAGAGGAAGGGGTAGAGTGTACAACAGTACACCACTGAGTTCTGAAAAATTTCCATCATGTTGGGTATCTCTCCTAAGAACCCATATGTACTCCTAAAGTATATAGGGGGTTTACAAAGTCATCTAAAAAATCAAGTGATTCTCTTCAAGACAAGGACAATGGATGAAGCATCTATATAGGCACAATACCTAGAAAACATAGGACAAAAGAAGGGGCGACCAAGTGGTTCTAATAATAAAGAGCACCAAGGAGCTTCGAAGGAGGGGAAGAAGTGGAAAGGGGGGAAATAAAAGAAGACAACAAAAATTACACGCTAGTGCAAATATTCCAAAAACCATTGCAATCATTGCAACATTGATGGCCAAACTAAGGAAAAGTGTTGGAAACTACATCCATATATGAACTTGAAGAGATTCAAGGACATAAATAAAAAGAACCTTCCAGCCACACATTTGAGCAATCAGGTTGAAAGTGTTTGAATACTGAGAGGGGGGGTGAATCAATATGAACACTTTTATCACTTTTAACCACAATATATATTATTCAACTTGATCAACAATATTCAATAGTATATAATCAATGTATCATCTATGATTTCATTCAATATATCATGAGAACATAATCATAAACAACATCACATTAACATCACCACATCAAATACATAGTACATCTATATTTATGTGGAAAACCATATAGGAGAAAACCACATAATTATTTCTTATGTATATCAAGAATTCATTGATTGGAAGCACCAACTTCCCAATTTTCTCGCTGCAACTAGAAGGAGGATACAACCCCCTATTTACAGGATCCAACCTAAAGGATTCTACAACTCCCTGAATTATATGGCTCCAACTAGAACTTGATTCTCAGGCTCCAACCTGATGGAAGCTACAACTCATTGAATTCTCTGGATCCAACCAAAAGGAGGATATAACCCCCTAATTATCAAGCTCCAACATGAAGGAATCTCCAACTCCTAGATTCGCCATCTCCAATCGGAAGAAGGGTACAACCCCCTTTCCTTTCCCCGTCTTCTCACATTGAAATATAAGTGTATACCAATTGTCACTACCACAATCACTGCCATTGTTACCGCCACTATCACTATCATTGTCACTATAACTACCACTATCACTGTCAGTGCCACTATCACTATCATTTCCACTGCCACTATCACTGTTACATCAACCTGTAACCTGTCACTATCACTATCACCGATACTCAACAAGATCCTATCACATGGATCATATACCAAGGAAACCTCTCAACTAGATTTCCAGCATCACCAACACATGCATCTACCAATAATGTACCAAGATCACCAACATACCATCACAAGATATGTGTCTCAACTATGTACCATACCAAGCATCAACTGTGTACCAAAACATGTACCACAATAAGTGCATCAACCATGCACCAACACCTATGCCAAATTGTGCATCAACCATGAACCAAAACCTATGGAAAACTGTGCATCAACCATGCACCATAGCCTACAGAATATGACTTAAAAATTAACCATGTACATAAACACCATACCAAGTATCAACCGTGTACATCAACACTTGTACCATACCATGTACCAATAATGTATCTCAACCATATACCATATCACTCAATCATGAATACACCATGTACCATTGGATATATTAAGCAAGTACCATCAAAGATGTACCTCAACAAAGTAACAAAAAACCAAGATCATATACCAAGTATATGCCTTGACCATGCACCTAATTTGTGCGTCAAGCATGTGCCAATGCCTCAACAATATACCAAATACTTGCCTCAACCATGCACCATAATATCATCAACATGTAACCCTAAAAACATGCATATAAACATACATATAACTCTATAACATACCCAGTGTTAGATCCTAGGATTGCACCTTTTCCTTCCATTCCTCAAAACAACCCATTCATCTGTCAACCTAGCTGCTAGTTAGTCTTTCTTCATGGTGTATTGAGGCATTTCAATTTGTTTTTGTCATTTCTTATTTTCTTTTTATTAGTTCCTTGATATTTATAAGGTCAATTCAAGTCATGATTTGAATTGAATAAGTCCTATCACCATGGTTATGTCACTGTTGGATTAAAAAAAAAAAATATTAGGCCTATTGATGAAAAAAGGTACTGATTGCAAGAATGCCACTATTCTTGCAATCAATAGACAAGCATTATTTTATGAATGTTATGTTTTAAAAATATTTAAAAGTTTAAGTAAAAGCGTGTTAGTGCCCAGATCATTCTCACATCTTCCTATACACTTGATATCATGCAAAATGTTTCCTTGTGAAACTATCATTGCATGTTTTAATGCTAATATCATGCACATTTGTGCCTCGAGCAATTATCATTGTAGGTTTTTGTGTGGATATTATTGCAGGTTGTTTATGAAACATAAATAACACATACCCTCAACCATTATTCTCAACAGAGGCATCTAGGGAACGATGGTATCTGATGCAGGAGAATCACTCCACCTTAGGAAATGAGCCAGAACGCCAACACACAAACATGTAATGGAGAAAGGGAGAGGCACCGACCCTCCCATATTTCAATTTTGAAATATGATCCAATACAGATTTTTGTGTTGTAAGGTTGATAATTCCAGGCCATGCCTTTGTACAGGTAGTGGTTAGGGTTTCCTTAAATGGTTGCCTGTAGTAGGTATAGATAGTAGTCAGGTCTGGAGATTCATTTATGGAATGTATCCGTAGAATTATGGTGTCGTAACTGAGATAGAGATAGCACTAAGGTGGTGGTGAGGATAAGCTCATGGAGTCCTCACATTGTAAAAGGGACTTGAGAGAGATCTTAGGTAGAGAGGCCTTAGGAGGTCTAAGAAGTTTTGAGAGAGAGATCTTGAGGGGACTGGGACTTTGTTACATTCTAGTTCTTGTAATTATCTGTATAGACACACTGAGATGATAGAAAAACATTTTTTCCTACATATCATGTGTTTATGTATGATTTATATGTTTTTATGCATTTTCATGGTTTGAATTCCTAACTGGTGAAGTATTGCATGAGTTTCAATTGTTTCTCATCTTTTAGTTTCTGAGTGCAAGGAGGGCACACAGTTCGCAATGAGTGCGTTGACAGAGGTTTAACCTCAAGGGAAAGCTCAGGAGGGATACAGTTGAACCTTCATCAATAGAAGTGCAAGGAGTGCATGGGAATAACTCTTTATTGAGTTCAGAGAGAACCAGAGTTACAGAGAACTTTGTGGAGATCTTCCAGGTGGGCATTGACCTGGTGCAAGTGTGCATAAAAGAACTCTGTGTTGAGTTCGGGAGAACCAGAGTTGTTGATTACTCTGTGAGGAAAATATCTGCAAGGAGTGCATCGAGCAGAAGAACGCCAGGAGGGAGAGAAGTATTTATTGTTCAAGAAATCCTTTGGATTCTAAGTTTGACAAAATCTGAGAATGCAAGGCATGCGTGGGAGATCAAAATCTTCAAAGAGATCAAACTCAGGAGGAGTAACTCAAAAGGTGCGTAAGGGTCAGAATTGTTCTAAGTCCTAAAGATAAAAGGAGGGATAATGCTACAAGGGATAAGCGGGACCAAAAGTCGGGTTCGCAGGAGGAAGTTCAAAGGCTGATATCTTTGGTAATGGACTAACTCTTCCAAGTCGGGAGAAGTCTAAATCTCAGAAGGAGGAGTGAAAACAATCATCAGATACGCTGTGGAAAGGATATTGGACCATTAGATATACATCCAACAAACAAAAGGAAGTGTAGGGGAGAAAAAAAAATCCCATCCATTGGATCTGGGCGCAGAGGATCAACAATCATTTGATCCAAAGGAAGGTGCATGAGCCTTAATGCTCGCATGCACATGAGAGAGAATCTCTCAAGGTTGGAAACTTGAGATTCCCAAAGAGCGGAGAGCTGAAGGGTCAGAATGGATCTGGAACATTGAATACAAATGGAATACGTGTCAATGGGTCAAAATATCTAAGGGAAGGTGGAGGTTGAAGTGTTGAAATAGCCGAAGCCCGAAGAGCCGAAGAGATGAGAGTCGTTGATTTGTGAGGGGACACTTGTCACCAGATCACGAGTTCCAGGGAAAGTTACATTGTAGTTTCAGTTTGAGAACTTAAATAGTTGAAGTCTGGAGATTCGAGGTAGCTCTAAGTCGTCAAATCACCCGAAGTGAATCTAAGCCATAGGACTAGGAGAGGAGATGTGGCAAGGATCTGAGCACTCCGGGTAAAGTACCAAAGTGATCTGTAGCTATCATATCAAGAGGAGACGTGTCATAGATACATGCACTCTAGGTAAAGATCCGAAGTAAAATTTAGTCGTTGATTCGAGGAGGAGACAAGCGACAAAGGATTATCAACTTCGGATAAAAGAAATAGGGAGGTAGCAGTTTGAAATTTGAGATTTATAAAGCCCGAAAATTTGAAGTGATGAGAGCCATCGATGTGAAGGAGGACAAATGGCGCCAAATCCAAAAATCCAGAAGAAAAATGAGAAGGAAAAGTCCTAAGACTCGGAGAATATCTTGATCATTGATCGAGAAGGGAGTCCAAGGACCGTTGATCTAGTTGAAGAGGACAAAGATTCAAAGCGGGTGCACAACCACTGATTGGAAGGATACATGTCAGTATATCTTCCACTTCGGAAGATATCCAGTCAGCAGAGACAAGGATTTGAGATTTCAAAGTCCCAAAGGTCGGATTAGAAGAGGAGATCATGTCCTCACATTTAAAGGGACAGGTGTCGTAAGATCTGTCATTCTGGAATATTTCCACACAGATTTAGTGAAGGTTTGAGACTTCAAAATCCTGAAGTTCGGAATCAGGAAGAGATATGGTCCGTAGATTTGGGGAGGAGAGGTTTGAACCGTCAAGATCAGGAGATTGACGGTCCTGCAACATTTTGGGGATTAGAGGTGAGTGAGATTTATCAGGAGGCTACATGGTCATGTGAGGATGTTGTATAGGGTCACATGTTAATGAGGAGATTAGCAAAGGGAGCTTGTGAAATTTGAGAATTGATATTCCTGAAAGCTGGACTCACGAAGGATATCCTGGCCATAGATTCAAGGGGACATGTGGCAAGATATCTTCCAATCCAAGATATTTCCATATAGAGGAGAGTGGAGTTTGAGATTTGAAACTCCCAATGGTTGGAAAGGTGGAGTCAACAACAACCATTGATTCGAGCGTACTACGTGTCGACAGATCGTGGACATCTAGGGAGACGCGTGGAAGGAGGAAAGAAGGGAGGAATGGAGATTGATAGCGGAATTTTATCGTAGGAAGCACCAAAGGAGTAGTGATCAACGGACAGAATGGATTGCGGGGCCAGGACATGCTCAGACAATAATATTCCTTGAGCGGGCTGCAATTTCAACCATTGTTTTAGTGATGGGGTACATGTCAGCACGAGAAGGATTGTGGGGTGAAAAGTCGGTTGGTTGGAAACCACTTTTGCCCATGCCTGCAATCACACATTAGCACAAGGACACAACCTATGTACATATGAGGAAGAGGCTAGTGAAAATGAGCTAGCACCTATGAACTGAAGAGCGCTAGAATGCGTAGATAGAGGGTGCGCGTGTCGCAGGACCTGCGCCAAATGAAGGAAAGGGGCATGTGTATAATTGATCTAGGTTCATTAAGGAGCTTGAAGATTCTATCTGAATAAATAATTGGAATGATCCAAAGACCAAGAGTTCCCAGAACCTCAGGAGGGGAGGGTGTCTACATCAATATCACCCTGAGATCCTTGGCAATTAAACTGGGCAGATCCAACAGGGCTCGAGTTGTTCGAAGCTATTCCAGAAATCATAATTTTTTTATCATGGGAGAATTTTTTGACTTCATATGAACTTTCAATGCACATCACATAGGAATTTACCAAGGGGAAAATTATCTATGGTCCATGAAATTCCAAGAAAACCCAACACAAATACCATGCTCACCAACCAGTTGAGGTTGAACTCCAAGGCATTATTTGATCCATCCTTAAATTAGAAGAATCCCATAGTGATTGAAGATTAGGATATTGATGAAGACCTATTCAAATTATCCAACATGGAGGAGATGGCCATACACACCTTGAAAGGGATGACATGGGACAAGACCAGACAAAAATGTAGTGAAGGGGAGGGGAGACCTCAGGTCTCAATTTTTTTGTTGTGAAAACATAGTACATTCTTGATCTAGAACCAGAACGAGATTTGGTGGACACAGGTCTAGACCCTGAGCAAGATTCTAAAGACATAAGTACAGAAACAAAGAATTCCCCTGAGTAGGTTTTACAAGATATCAAACCAGAGATAAAAGGGAAAATTTTGATGGTGCACGTGTTGAAATATTGTAACCTCGAATAATATTCTACCTAAGAGAGAGTTGAATAATATTATTATATTATATTTAATTAGGTTCTATTGTTCCTTAGTAAAAGTAAACCCTATAGTTCGTTGAAATTTAATTGTAAATTAAGAGGGAAAAGTGACAGGTCAGCCCAAACCTAATTATAGGATGGCAAGACCACTATTTATAAGAGAGGTTAGTGCCTCATTTCGACACACTTACCACACTAGCTTTGTAGTGCACAATTTTTGGAGGAGAAGCTACTACAATCGGAGGTGATGTCAAGAGGGTTTCTAGTCTATCTCTTGGTATTTCTTGGTTAAGTGGTGCGCTACTCTTCCTAGTGAAGGAGTAGAGGAGGATCTTTTGTTCAGTCTTTGGTCTATTTATATTGAGGAATTTTTTGCTGGGTTCTCTCCCTCGTGAGGGTTTCCCAGGATAATTTGTGTGCCTTGATTGTTTTTGTGTGTGTCTCTCTTTCAGTGATCTTATTTATGAAACTAATGTGCTAAATGATTATAATAATAAAGAAGAATTGTAATTTCTAGATGTATAAGTAAAACTTCATCATGGTATTAGAGCAGGCCTGAAAGAGACCAATTCATAGTTTATAAAGAAGTAGCTAGCCTCAACGCACCCTCTCCTAGATTCAATTCTCAATGTTGCAGTTGCTGCAAAATTAGGGTTTATGCATAAACCCTAAGTGTGACATTTTCCTTGTTTGAGGATGACATTGGAGAAAGTAAACACACCTAGGAACTCACCCTAGGAGGGTGTATCTAGTCCCTGGATCAGAATTTTGAAATTTGAAGTTTTATAAATTAGGGTTTCCTCATAAAACCCTAAGTTGTAGTTGCAGTATCAATTGCCATTGTAGTATCTGTTGCAGTTGCAGTTGTGGTGCTAGTTCCTTCATGCCAGTTGCAACACCAGTTGTCATGCCAACACTAGTTTCAGTGCCAACACCAGGTGTAGTGAAAGTTTTTATGAAGTGTTGGGATTGATTTTCATTGTCACAGTGTGCCTTACCCTAGAAAATCTCCAGCTACCTTTAGATTACAAATTGTGGTGCCTTTGAAGTTTTAAAGGGTATTTTGTGTAAACAACAATCATAGATACAAAAGGATCTTAGATCCATCACATTCAGAGGAACAATGCACCCCAAGTTTGATTGTTTTGATATGTCTTTATTTGTTATGGAATTATTGTAATATTATGAATATCTAAGTTGCATTTTGATTTGTTGAATTTATCGTACTAACCATTGGTCTAAATTGAAGTCAAATTATTGTATTGATTAAATTTGATATTATAGAGTTTATTACCTAACTCATATTTCTGTCAAGATATCATATTGTATTAGTACAAAGGACGGGTTGAAGAAAGTAATTGTCATCTTGAGTGAAGGAGACTTAGAATAAAAACAACACACTCATTCTTGAGGAAAAGACTCCAGGTTCCAGGTTTGATTGATTAAATTGATAAGATTAAAATTTACACATATCAATTTTGATAACTGCTAAACATTATAGTTGTGATAGAAATATTTGAACATTTTTATTATTGAATACTTGGTAGCATGTGACCACTATTGAGATAAATGCTTACTGTAATCATTTACGATATATAACTAACATCTTATCTAGGATAAACTTATTTGTTTGTTTCCAGGTTACCATGGAGGAATGATTGATCACAACACTAGAATAATGTTTCCCTCATTCCTTATTATTGTACATATTACTTCTTACCCTTTTTTCAAGAAGGTCACAAGTGATACCTCTAAAGGAGCTACTGTGATGCTTGTTCTCTCTATTGTTTTATTCATGTTATAAAGAGTATTAATCTTGTCTATTGTTTCTCCCTTGTTATTATTTTTTTGGGTAGGTCATAGGTGATAACCCTGAGGGAGCTATAGTGACGATTGCAAGGGGAAATATATTAGATGAGACATGAAGTACACTATCCAAGTTGTATATATGACCGTATAAATCCATATACTGAAGAAGAAGAAGAAGCTATTTTTTCTAGATACAAAACATCTCATATGGAGACATATCATGATGAGCTGAAGGCTCCAAAGATTACTGAACATTAGAAAATAAATCACAGTATACCTGGTCAATGGATAATGAATCCACCTTGACGGGAAGCATAATTTGTTTGGTGTCTGAATCAACTTTTCATATTAATATTTGGTATTCAAAACCAAGTATATCCTACAAAAACTATGATTTTTTTGTAGACTCAGAAGATATAAAGATTTAGAGTAACCCCAATCTCAGAAAGGATTAGATGGGAAAAAGAGACATCTTCTAGGACTGGAAGAAAGAGTCTGTGAGTTGAGAAGACTATATTGTAGCTTCAAATACCTCTAGGAGACATGAAATATCGCCTAAGAAGATTCCTTTGTTTCAATGACAAAGGAGGAAGCTAATCAGAAGGACTAGGATATGGTTTTTTTCTTGAGACCAAAATGAAAGTCAGTGGTGAATTCCAAGATTGATCTAACAGATCAAGGGTGCTACAGATAAAATTATAAATATGTACAAATATTGATTTGTGTCTAGAGGATTCTCCCAAAAAGAGGGAGAATAATATGACAATAAAATTGCTCCAGTGTTCATGAAGACAGCCAAAAAAACCATGATTCCGATACAATATGATATTCATAGGAAGAAGTCTTTGTATTTGAGTTTGAGTTTCCTCCATGAAAGAAGAAAAACTACTTTCAATATTAGCCACTCTCGATTTCAGATGAATATGTTGACATGATAGAATAGATGAGGTACTCTCATAATTCAAAATCTACAATGAGAATAGAGAAATCATTCTCAACTTCATAAATATCAGCTACATTTGTAGATTCCTAGTTCCAGAAGCAACAGTTGTAGAAAAAGTAGAGGACATACTCTTAGGAAGTGAGACAAATAGTGCTTTGAAGAAAGCACAAAACCAACACATGATTATGAAGATTGAGTTTCAAGTGAGCAAGTGTACCAGGTTGGTACAATGTGATGTGGAAATTTGGTTTCAAGGTACAGGACATGAAGACTCTTGTCTGCAAGTTGAATCAAGCTCTAAGAGCTTGGTATGGCAGGATTGATATCTTTTTGATGATCTTGGGATTTACCAAGAGTAAAGATAATCCCAATCGTTACTTCAATATTAAGAATGATGGACCAATTATATTTCTGCTATATGTGGATGACTTATTCTTGACAGGTGAAGAAAATCTCATCACAGATTGTAAGAAGAATCTTGCCACTAAATTTGAAATGAAGTACCTAGACCCGATGCACCATTTCTTAGGTCTTGAAGTTTGACATATCCCAGATAAGATCCTCCTTAACCAAGAGAAGTATGCAGTTGAAATACTGAAGAAGTTTGACATGTTGGAATGTAAATCCATGGCCACACCCATGAAGATGAATTTGAATCTCTTGGTTGATACTTCATCATAGTTACTTGATGATACTCTATATAGACATATTATTGGTTCGTTGATGTATCTGAAAAATAACAGGCCATATATATTCTTTGTTGTGAACACCTTGAGTCAGTATCTGGTGGAGCCTAGACGTGTTCACCTTGTAGCTACAAATAATGTGATGGGATACCTTAAGGGTATGTTGGATTATGGTCTCTGTTATACTAGATATCATGACTTCATAATGTATGGTTATATTGATTCATATTGGGCTAGAATTTCTTCAAAAAGAAAGAGCACTTCAGGATGTTGTTTCAGTTTGGGTTCATCCATGACTTCATGGAAACAAAGGAAGTAGTCCAGTATTTCTCTTAATACAATGTAAATGGAGTAAATTGCAACATGTTATGCCAGTTGTATATCCATATCGATTCAAAAGTTGTTTAAAGGTATGTTCGATCTGAATATGGAAGCTACCACGATTCCATGTGATAACTATAGTTGCATAAAGATTATAGAGAACCCAATTTTCCATGATAAGACGAATCACATAGATATCTGGTATCACTACATTCATGACATGGTGAAGAAGGGATCTATAAAGCTCCAATATGTTGGCATAGATGAGAAGGTTGTAGATGTGTTGAATAAGCCTATGTCTCATGTGAAGTTTGAGTACTTATGAGATAAGCTTGGTGTAGTCCGAAAGGACCTCCCTCCAAAGGGGAAGTGATGTTGACCAACAACATGTAGCTCGGTTAGGATTTTATATCCTAGGGGATTGATCATCCCTGGGAAGATTCTGAAGGTTCGATAAGGATGATTTGTCAGAGTACTTGTGCATGTATATGCCATGTGTGGTCAGTAATGGTAGTTCAGTCAAGATTTTATATCTTAGGGAATCATATGATTCCTAGGCAGATCACAAAGGTATGGTAAGGATGGTATTTCAAAGTAACACATGGTAGCTAAGTTAGGATTGTATATCCTAGGGAATATTATAATTCTTGGGAAGATCCCAAAGGTCCAATAAGGACGATTTGTCATAGTACCACATATGTTGTTGTTGATGAACCAACCTCATTCTATTGCCAGTGATGATAATGTTCCAGCCTCATGCTGATGATGATGATGATGTTACTCCATATCCATGTTGTTGTTTCCATTGATGTTGATGTTCTATCCTCATGATGATGATGATGATTATGATGATGATGATGATGTTACTCCAGCTCCATGTTGTTGTTTCCATTTATGTTGTTGTTCCAACTTCGTGATGTTTATGTTGTTTTTCCATCTTTGTGCCATTGATGTTGATGTTCCAACATCATGTTGTTGATGATGATGATGATGTTATTCCAGCTTCATGTTGTTGATGATGATGATGTTATTCTAGATTCATATTGTTGATGATGTTGATATTCCAGCTTCATGTTGATGATGATGATGATGATGATGATGATGTTATTACAACTTCATGTTGTTGATGATGTTGATGTTCCACCTTCATGTTGTTGTTGATGATGATGTTATTCCATCTTTGTCTTGTTGATGTTGATGTTTCAGATTGATGTTTTTGATTATGATGGTGTTACTCCAGCTCTGCGCTGCAAATGATGATGATGTTCAGTTTCTACTGATGTTGATGATGAGAAAATTTTCCGATGCCCTATAGATATGACTAACAATGTTCCTGATGTTCATGACGATGCCCCCTCCTCTTGATGATGTATTGAGTCCATTCATTTGTTATTAATGTTGTTAGTAGAATACCCTTCTTGTTAAGGGGGAGTGTTGAAATATTGTAACTTCGAAGAATATTATACTTGAGAGAGAGTTGAATAATATTATTATATTATATTTAATTAGGACCTATTGTGCCTTAGTAAAAGTTGGCCCTATTGTGCCTTGACAATTAATTGTAAACTAAGAGGGTAAAGTGATAGGTCGGCCTAGACCTAATTATAGGCTATCCATACCACTATTTATAAGAGAGTTTGGTGGCTCATTTGGACACACTCACCACACTAGCTATGAAGTGTGCAAGTCTTGGAGGAGAAGCCATTGCAACTAGGTTTGACGTCAAGGAGGGTTTCTGGTCTATCTCTTGGTATATATTGGTTAAGTGGTGTGCTACTATTCCTAGTGAAGGAGTAGAGGAGGATATGATGTAGGATTATTACTCCACCTTAGCAAGTGCCAGCTATTCATCACATTGGTGCACATTCAAGGAGGGAAGAGGCACCAACCCTCTCATTTTTCCCTCGAATTTTGAAATTTAAATGTAATTAATGCAAGTACATGCTATAAGGCTTGAACAGAGCCAATTCATGCCTTCACATAGGATTTGTATAAGGTCTCCTTAAATGGCTGACGGTAGGAGGGATCTAGATCTTATTCAGACTAGATTTTACACTCATTGTAATTTGCCTCAATATATATGAGTTTTGATGGTGATTAGACACCACTAGTGTAGCTTGGAGGGAAAGCCCATTGAGCCCCTTTTGTATAAATATTTGTATCATAGACTGAAGATCGATTGAAAAAAATTGTAAGCCAAAGAGAGGAGAGAAGAGACGAGACTCAGTTGCAGTCCGAGCTCACACATTATAATTGACATTCTGATATTAATAAAAAAGAACATATTTCACTGTTTACAAATTCCTGTGTGGTGGATGTTTTTTTATGAATGTCAATTGTGTTTATATGAATTTATGTTGTAGGTGTGTGTTAGTTTCCATCTGCAAGGTAAGGGTAGAATTCACTATCCATTTGAGAGTTTGTCGAGTTGTTCTAGGTTCTTTAGGCTAAGTGCAAGGAGTGTGTGACAGAGTGTTGAAACTATGTGAGCCAATGCAAGGAGTGCATAACTGGAATCTGATTTGAGTTCAGAGGAGATTGTGTCAGGAGGACACACTAGGATAATTCATGGACTTAGAGGGGAACCTCAAGGTTGTTGAATACCTTGGAAGAAAGTCTGCACAGGAGAAAGTGTAGCACATAGTTGTTGAACACTCTGTCAAGCTTTTCCAGGAGGGCATTGAGTAGGTACAAGTGTGCAAAAAATGAATTTTGTTTCAAGTTTTGAGAAGAGGAGTGTCAAAGGAGGACACTCCTAGAGTTGCTGAAAAATATGTAGAACTCTTCCAGGAGGTAATTGAGCAAGTGCAAGTGTTCACATAACCAAAACATTATGAAGTGTTGGATAATTTGAGGAAAAATCTAGAGTTACTGAGCACTCTGAGGGAAAGAGGCTCTACAAGTGTGCATTGAGTGGATGCAAGAGTTTCTTTGGTAAACCCTAAGGATTTCAAGAAATAGGAGGAAGACCTGTGCAAGGAGTTCACCATACCCACACTAAGACAAAGTGTTGAAAGACAACCATTTGAAGGCTCAACCAAGCCATGGAATGTGCCAAAGGTAAATAAATTTCTCCTTACAAGCTCGGGAGGAAGAGCATTAAGTTGTCAGGAGGTCACCCAAGAATCCTCTAAAGGAAGAAAAGGGATGAGACCCTCAAGAGACTGAGTAGGTTCAAATATCAGAAGAGATAGCGCAAGGTGTGCACTGGAGACATATTCGTTCCAAGTCCCAAAGCTCGGGAGGATTAGTGTCGTCGTGCAGAAAGTCTCTGCAAAGAGTGCAGTATGATGAGAATATTCTAAGTCTTGGACTGTGGGAGAAGTGCTAAGTGTGCATAAGAGTAAGGACCAACATCCCTCTAAAAAAACTATAAAAAAACAATCCTTCCAACAACTGAGGTGGCCTATATCTTCCCTTAGCAGTCAAGGGAATACCTTAGGACCAACATCTTTTGGCATCGTTTCTAGGGAACGGAGTAATGAAGCATCTTTCCTTGGGAGAATGACAATGAGAATACCTGATATTTGATGGTTAACAAAGATCAGGCACTAAATTTACTACCATATTTCACCTGCTGACTCCACTGAATGCAAATATATTATGGAACTCTAACTCCCAAGAAGGCATTCAGGAAATCAAATCCTGAGCACACTAAAGCCTCAAAAGTAAACCTTGACCTTAATGGTGACACAACCAATTCTTATCAAGAGAGGAAACTAAGGAAGTCCACACTTTCTCAAATACATCCATTTCCATCCAAAGGAAGGACTACATCTGAAAAGGTTTCCCCTGTCCTCAACAAAAAGCAACGTGAGATTGTTATTTTTGAAAACTCCCTTGTAATAATCCCTCATATATCTCCTGACTCAACTTTTTCCTCATCATATTCTCAAGAAACCACACCAACATATCCTCCTCATCCTCATATCCTAGTTGTCCCAAACATGGTTGTCAACAGGCTGGAAGCCATTATTACAACTAGGTATGCACCTTTAGTGCTGACTCAAAACCTCAATGCATTTCCAATGAGAGACTACATGAATATATTCCCAGATACAATGGTGAATGAGATGCTACTACTAAAGAACATCTGGTAGCATTTTACATCTTTGCGAACAATTTTAACATTGAACATGTAGATGTATGGATGAGGTTGTTTGTGCAGAGCCTAGATGGGGAGGTAAGGAAGTGGTTTCGTGGTATAAAGCCATAATATATCACATGACTTGAGGCATTGGATGAGGACTTTCTAAAATAGTGGGGAAACAAGAGAGATTACATGTACTACATCACTGAGTTTTAGGATTTAAGAAGGAATAATGGTGAGTCTGTGTCAAACTTCAATAAAATTTTCAATAAGATGTATAACAAGATCCCTGATGAGATCAAGCCAGTTGAATCCTCAACCAAGATCTCATTTGAAAATGCATTTGATGTTGAATTTTATCTCATGTTAAGGGAGATGTGATCCACCGCTTTTCTCTTTATTCAAGAGGAATCCATTGAGGTTGATTCTAACATCCTAGCATTAGAAAAATTGAAGAACAAATAAAATAGGGAAAAAATGAATCAGAGGGAAGAGCTTCCTTCTTCTTCCAACCCAACAAATTCTGAGCCAAAACTAGATGAGTTGACCTGAACATTGAAAGACCTGAATTCAAAAATAGCTAAAATGAAATGGGAAGCTAAGTAGCCAAACATACCATATCAGGATGTTTCAAACATGAACACTAATCAGTTTATAAGAAATAATAATTTCCCTCAAATCATGCACCGGGAAAGGAGGAATGTTGAAGATCATAGGGTTGTTCCCCCTTTTCATAACAATCAAGTTGAGGAGATGGATGAGAGTAATGACATTAGAGATGAATTTGTAGTAATGTTTAATGAAATTGACCTCTATCCCAGTCATCTAACCCAACAAGACTATGGAATATCTCAATTGTCAAACCAGTTTGATGATGATGGAAAGGGAGAAGAGGTTTTTCAAATCTATCCCCAAAAGAATTATGATTTAAGGCCTGGGCTAGGGGTTACCAATTTTTTTTTCCCAATCAGAATAAGAAATCATATCTTCTTCCCAAGCAAATTACAAACAAATAAGATTAACAAAAACCAACTAAACCTATTGTCCCAGAGGTAAAATAAGCATACATACAACCAACATCTCTTAACATAGAGCATGAGTTAAGAAAAATCAAGATTCGTGTACCTTTGACAAAGTTACTAAAAAATTGAGCCTTTTAAGAGGTATATTTTAAAGGTTTTGAATCCATGTGCTTATGTTATCTCATCTTATGTGATAAGCCTGTAGGATGAGAACCCTACTATCACTCTTGTCCCACACATTGAAGATGGGTCTGATTCTTCCCCACCTTTTTATATATCCTTTAATTTCCATGAAAAAATAATGCACAACTTCCTTATGGAATCTGTGGCCTCTCAAAATGTCATGCATAAGGTTTTCATGGAAGATACAGGGATAGAAATTACCAAGCCATACCATGACCTTTACTCTTTTTATTCCAAAAAGGTTAAATGTTTGGGATTAATTAAGTATCTGGTTGTTTCTCTATCTCATTTTCCCATGAAAAGTGTGGTTATGGATATCGTTGTAGCTGATATACCTCCAAAGTTTGGCATGCTTTTATCCAGGTCCTGGGCCAAGAAAGTTGGAGTATGTCTGCAGATGGACCTCACATATGAAATCATCCCTGTTTTCGTAGGAGAACATAGAATATTGTACACATAAGTTAGATTGCCTTACATTGTGAGTGATAATCACAATCCAGGTAATCATCCAATTTATGTTGTAGAGGATGAAATTGGGTCATCTATTTTTCATATTAATGATGATTCTCCAAAAATATTAGTCAAAAAATGCAGAGATCAACCATAGGTAGCCCAAGGAAATGAAGTTTGGAAGATGTATTTTGATGGCTCATTTTCCAAGGAGGGTTCTGGTGCTAGAATAGTCTTCATCTCCCCTTCAAAGGAGGTGGTGTCACTCTCATACAAATTAGAATTTGAAACAACCTACAACATAACATAGATTGAATCTTTTGTGCTAGGGTTGAGATATACTAAGGATATGGCCATTTAAAAATTGGCAGTCTTTGGTGATTGTAAACGGGTGGTTAATCAGGTGAAGTACATTTATCAAGAAAAACAACTAAGGATGAAAAAGTACATAAATGAGGTATGGGACATAGTTGAAAATTTATTTCTATATTTCATTATTTCCTTTGTCCCCAGATATTCCAATCAAAGGGAAAAATATTTAGCTCTTGCTGCTAGTACCTTCAGGCCTCCCATTGGTCCCAATGTTAAACGTTAAGTGGAGGTTAGGCATAAAACAAATATACCAGACAATGCTAAGAACTAACAGGTTTTTAGTAATGATATGGAGCTCAAGATATTTATGCAAACCATTAAGGAATTTTCAAATATTTCCAGTGACCAAGAGAACAAGGATGAGGGAACAAAAAATTAATAGGAACCTACTTTTGTAAACAAGGTGGTTGTTCACAACATTGTGGATCTTAAAAAAAATCATATTCCAAGGGGATTATTCCCATTGGACAAGACTTTTTATAGCAATGATGTCTCCAGGAAAGTTGTAGTTCAAAGTCAGGAACATGAGGTTGTAGATGGAAATATTGGGACAACTGCAAATCCTAAAGTTGTCAAAATATCCAAAGCACTACCAGAGAATCAAAGAGGTAGGTAAGTCAACCTTATGAAAAATATTGCTGATATTTTTGCATGGTCTTATGAGGGCCTGAAGACCTTTGATACTGACATCATAAAACATAATATTCCTTTGAATGTGGTATAAAAGCCATTTAGGAAGAAAATTAAACAATTTAATCCTTTGTTGATGTCTATTATTGAAAATAATTGAAAAGGATGCTTGATTCAAAAATCATTGTGCCCTTGAGATGTTCATATTGAGTGGCCAACTTGGTGCCTGTCAGGGAAAATAGTGGATAAATATGCTTATGTGTGCACTTCAAAAACCTGAATAGGTGTTCATTGAAAGGAAACTATACATTTCCCAATATGGACCAAATTTTTCAAAGGTTAGTATGTTATCACATAATTTCCATGCTGGATGGTTATTCCAGATACAATAAAATAACAGTGATTGAAGAAGAAAAAGAAAAAACTACCTTCACTACCCTATGGGGTACATTCATGTATGACAAAATTCGATTTAGCCTGATGAATGCAGGGGCCACCTTTCAGAGGGCCAAGAAAATTGCATTTTTGGGTGAAAAGAACAAGTTCATGGTGATTTGTCTTGATGATATCACCATATTTTCAAAACATGATGATGAACATCTGCAACACCTGTAGAAAATCTTTAAAAAATGCAGAAGATATGGAATCTCTTTGAATCTCGAAAAATTCCATTTTTCTATGTTAGAAGGAAAGATAATAGGACACATTATATCTGTAGGAGGGATAAATATAGACCTAGAAAGAGTAGCTGCTATTCATAAAATTGACATCCCCAAAAATAAGAAACCATACAATCTTTTATAGGAAAAATAATTTTCTTGAGGTGATTTGTACAAAACTTTGCTAAGATCATTAGACCTATTAATAACATGATGAAAAATGATGTTGAGATCAAATGGAAACATGAACCGAGATCATGGTTCCAAAGGATAACACATGATCTGATTAAATCCCCTATTCTAGTTATTACAGATTATTCCAAAGAATTCATGATTTTCTCTTTTTTCCTCTGAAGAGACTATTGTTGTTGTATTGCTGCAAAATAATGAAGATGGACATTGACAACCCATTTCCTTATTCAAAAAATCACTCATGGATGTGTTGAGGGGTTTGAGATCCTATTAACTCAACAATAAGAACCAAACCCGCTTGAGAGTCCCAATTAGACTCGCAAGCATTTGATGAGTGGTAAGGTTATCCAGATTTGTGATCTGGATGGAATTATCGATGTGATTTAATCGTGATTGAAAGATATGTCTTTTCTTTTACTCCTTTCCTCAGTCTATGAAATTCTCTTTTTGTTCCTTTTGTAATGTTTATAACAAAATTAAGATAGATCTTTGAACTAGATGACAGAGGGAATATTGTTAATGTTTATGCCATTATTATAGTTCTTTGCATTTCATAAGATAAGAGCATAATAAGAACAAGATCACTGAGAAATACACATCCACAAGAGACACAACATTTATCC
>JZKD02S0423767.1:75528-91226 GCA_000966675.3 Picea glauca | reverse complement strand
CGCTAATGGAGGATGTTGGCATTGGGCCACACACATCTGAATGGATGAGTTCCAATGCTCCTTCTGCTTTATTGTCCCTCTTTGGAAAGGGGTTCTTGATGTTCTTCCCTTGCGCACATCCATTGCATATTCCTTCCTGATCAACCTTGAGTTCTGGAAACCTGTGACAACTTTGCATATGTATGGTAGCGCCTTGTAGTTGATGTGAGCTAATCTTCTAGAGTTCGCATGGATGCTTCAATAGAGTGGGTCATGATAGCTTCTGAGTGACCCACCTTCTTCTTTTCCAATGATTGCTTCATTTATGATCTCTCCTTTATCATGTTGCCTTCTGCAACCTTTTCTATAGCTTCCTCATGTGACCTGGATCAAGGTCAACAAAACAACAAGCAAGAATAATATCCTTCTTGATAATATAAAGCAATAGCACGAACAATCATCACAATAGCTCCTTTAGATCTTATTACTTATAATTTAGCAAATATTAAAGGTAAGGAATATAATACAAAATGAGGTCAACACTCTCATAGTGTTGTGACCAAGCATTCTTCTATGTCAATCTGAAACTAACACATGAGGTTTCTCCTAGATGAGGTGTTAGTCATATCAGACAAAGTATTCTCACATGTTATCAAGTATAATACTTTACGACAATTTCTATCTCAACTAATATCATTATCTTGTCATGTGTACCTTTGAATATTGATTAATCAAAACCTGGAGCCTTGTCCTCAAGAGTGAGTGCTTGCTTTTCTTCCAGGTCTCCTTCATTCAAGTGACGAGTGCTTTCTTCAACCTGTCTATTGTACTAAAAAAATACGCTATCTTGACAAAATGTTAGGTTAGAGGATAAGATCTATGATCAACTTTTAATCCTTCTAATGATTTGATCATAGCTTCAACATGCAACACCGATCAAGATAATTTCATAACAAATAGATGTATATTAGAATAATCACACATGGGTTGTATCATTCCTCTAAATGTGTTGGATCTTGAGATCCTTTTGGATCTATGGAAAGAGATCACTTCTCCTACAAATACTCTTTAGGGTTTAACCATTAACCATATGTGAGTACATACCTCGGATAGCATTTGTAGGTAGTGGCTCCATCTGGTAGCATCGGTAATCATTACCAAAAGCTTCAAGAGTGATTGCAACTGGTTCTACGACTGCAACTGCAACAGGTACTGCAGCTACAATTGCAATAGGTACTGCAACTACAACTGCAATAGGTACTGCAGCTGCAACTGCAATAGGTACTGCAACTGCAACTGCAACAGGTACTGCAACTGCAACTAGTTCTGAGACTACAACTACAACTGTAACTTAGGGTTTTATGAGGAAACCCTAATTTTTCAAACTTCGAATTTTGAAATTCTGATCCAGGGGATAGATGCGCTGAGCTAAGGCGAGTTAGCTGGTGCAGTCAGATTTTCAAAAATCCAAGTTTTACCCCCTCAAACTTGATCTGCGGATTTCTGGACTGGTGCTTTTGGTTTTTCTGGTACTTCTGGTACTCTGGTTTTCTGGTTTTCTGGTACTTTGTGAAACTAGGGTTTCACTTTCCGGGAGATATAGCCACTGAAAAGGTGCGATCTAAGTGCAAAAATGATCCTTGGGGGAGGGCACAACTTTCTAGGATGATAGGGAGCTGAAAATACTCACTTTTGCAAAACCCTAATTTTGGGGTACGGTAACAATGACGTTTTTCCTCTTGCAATTGTGCTTTCTTCAGGTTGGCTCTGATACCATGTTAATGTTTATGCCATTATTGTATTTCTTTGAATTTCATAAGATAAGAGAATAATAAGAACAAGATCACTGAGAAATACACATCCACAAGAGACACAACATTTATCCTAGGAAGTCCCTGGGGCAGGCAGCTCAATTGGCAAGTGCCGTGAAAATGAAGTTCCATGAGGTTTCGAGTTCAAATCCCCCCGACTTACAATGTGTGCCATGTATGGGGCCTCGTGGGAACACCTGGAGGTTATAGTGGTAGAAGTTGGATAACACGTCCATGTGTAACGCGAGCACGTGCCCAACTAGTTGTTGATTCCTCCAGACAAAAAAAAAAAAAACACATTTATCCTCGGAAACCCTCTAGGGGAAGAAAACCCAAAAAAAAATTCCTTATCATAAATAGCTTATACAATGTTCAAGAGATAACTCAAACCAATACAGAAAGTCCTCCCCAAGAGATGCGCCACCCTTCTTCTTTTATTCTCTAACTTGTAAATGCAACTTGCCTCATAAGAGAATGAGCAAGTTAAGTGTGTGTAAGAAGTGAGGCGCTAGCCTCTTATTTATATCAATCTGGCATGTGTGAAGAGTCACCATCTGGCAGTTCCGACCTCTCACACTGGCTGGGTAAACCCACCTTTAATTAATTATGCCCCTTTCATTATAACTGTTGGGGCCGACTTCTTATTCTGCACATTGTAATTGTCCAATGACCAATCCGCAAAAGGGGATTTGGTCCTTATACAATTACCGAAATGATTAATCCTCAATGGGGATTAATCCAATAACAATAATAATAATAATAGTGACATGATTAATCCTCAATGGGGATTTAATCCAATAACAAAATAATAAGAATGCTCTTCGCAGTTACATTATTTCAACAAATATGACTATGTGTTGGGGGAAGGTTGGGTTGAAGGATAACCTTTTTATCGTAGCATGTAGAAGAAAAAGATCTAAACTACTTCAAACTAGAATTAATACCATTTTGATTAGAATACATTCAACATTGTCTGAGATAACAATTACATAAAGAAATATATATGTGACAAGAAGTTAGCACAATAAAAAGTAATTTTCAATGCTCCATTATCAATCAAAGGTTAACACAATCAATTTCTATTCATCAGCTAGAATAAAAGAACCATTGCAACATTATAAGATAACTTTAAATAACAAATACATAAAATCTTACTCAATATAGAAACACATATTAAATTTGAAGACATAGATAATCTCCACTGGTCCAATCACATTCACGCCTTAGATGATAGAAGTGTCTTTGGTTCTAAACAAAAATTCTTAATTAAAATAACTTGCACATAAATAGTTCTCTTACAAAATTTCAGAAAAAGTCTTTCTCTCCAAAAACCATCGACCCTATGTCCAAGATCGATGCCCTTATTTATATAAAAAATAACTAAACTAAAATAGATACTAAATTTGTGGTAAGTTACAAAAATGCCACATGGAGGATTATATCTTTCTATTCTATTTTTCTTCTCTTTTGATCATCTAGTGGTTTTAATGAAGTGGATTGTTCTTCTAGTACTCTGATCACTTGAAGAATATATATTCGCATGTATTTGCATATGGGACACTGTGATGATCCATTAGAGAGGAGATGACCTCCTTTATCTCCATTGCTCATTCCTTATACTTGATTATATTGAAACTTAAGCATTGTAGGACTGCAAGATATTTAATCGGGGGTTCCAAGAACTTATTCACTTGACCCAGGATCATGCTTGAAATTTGAGAAATATTCACTTCTCGTGCAAGGTATTTCTCTTCATGTTGTTTATCTATGTCATGCAAATCAGCGAAATCCTCTAGTGGACCAAACTCTGGTATGTCAGTGTTCCTCATTTCCTGATTTATTTTCTACCAACTTTTCTCACACTCTCCCCATCTTTCCTACATTTTCAGCTGAGGTTCCTAGACCATGCTCACCTAGTGTTCAAATTCCTTCCTTATTTGGGCGATGTTGCTATCCATCAACACTCAGATGCCATGCTCTTCTGTATCTTGACCCTTCTGCACTTTGCTGATGTAGTCTATCTATTCTAAGTCTTGATGTTCCTTTTCATACTATCTCTATATGTATTTGTAGGTTTCCATCCCCATGAGGGTATCTTCTTGGAAATCAAAGATGTGAGTGGTGAAGAGATACCTTTCACTTGTCAATTGTGCATACATTTCTCGAAACTCACATTTCAAGAGTATTTTTGCTTGTGTTGAATTTTAGTATTACTCTGCTTAATGTCGTAGATGGTCTAGTTCTTTCTTCATGTCGACCACCTCCCTTTCATCTCTTTTTTCCCTATCGAAAGTAGCATAGGTTATGGCCATCCTTGCTCCAATTAGCTCAGTCATATTAGCACTTTCTATTTTGAACAACGTCTCCTATGTGGTTATGAAAAGTGTGCTATCAAGAATGAACTTCCTTTTCTTGATTTTTCTTCTCATCAAAAATTTCATTTTCCTATCATAAGAAATTTATTGTATGTCGAAGATTTCATCTATTGGTTCAGAAATATGTTGATCTCCCCAGGGAAGAGTACAACCTAGGATCCCTACCATATAGAGGTTTTCTATGGGAGGTTCTCTTAGTTCCTCAGGAGGGGAAAATTTTGTGTGTTCTGGTGACTTGGCCTCCTACTGGTGCTCATCAACAGATGGAGTCTTGGTCCTATATAGGGAAGTAGGAAAAGGAGCAACATTAGCTGGGTGTTCGACCGTTGAGATGCAAATTTTTGGTTGTTTCATTTCTTCTTCTTGTTCACCAGCACCCAAGTCATTCTGAGGTTGTTCTCCCAACTAATCGAGAAATTTTGTGTTCAGAGTGTTCCTTGCCTCATGGTCGCCTTCCTGGGGATTTGGGATAAAAACATCGGAATCTGGAGTAGATATTTCTCTTGGTTCTTCCTCTTGTGTGATTGGTACCATGGTTATGCATGAAGCTTCTAAAACTTCCTCATCATAATATATGGCGATTAAATCTATGAGGACAATAGGCATACTTGTCTCGCTTGATTCTCTTGCTAACCTTCACTGAGCCGTAGTAGTCACCGACAATCCTGCCTGTGGTGACATGGGGTTGGGTTTTTGTTGGTCAATGGTCTCCTCTGGTGGAATTTTCTATGAGACATTTATCTCTTCCTCAATATGGATTGTATATATTAGGGTAATCCTCAAGGGTCCTATCAAAGGATTAAGTGGGGGATCTTCTTCAAATATTTGTATAGCTCTTTTAGATTCTTATAGTAACAATATCCCCCTCCTTCATGCCTCTGCTGCTTCTACTATTATGTTTTATTCTCTTACTATGAGGGATTCTTGAGCTATATTTTTTATTGTTTCAACCTACTCATCCATATTCATTTCTTTGAATATGGTCATATTGGGGCTAGACCTTCTATGAAGAACCTCCTCCCAGTCCTAGGCATCCTCTATAAATATTTCATCTTCAAAACTATCATGAGCATATGACCAATAGGAGGATACCTATGATGCTTGTTGGGGAACTAAACCCTTTAGATCATGCTTGCGAAAACGTCCTATGGGGAACCTATACTCAATTTGTTTTAACCCTTCTTTTTCCGCTTGCGCAGTGTCTTTGACCATATAAAATCCTATATGAAAACCATAGGGAATGAAATATCTCTTTTTATCCTTTATGAGGGAAGCATTATAACCTTGTAAAATGGTCTAGTAACAAATATCTCCCAATATGAGATGATCTGGGACATGAACGGGGAGTAGGTGGGGTGCACCAATAGCTCCAAACACTCTAATGTAGGTGCTTGTCTCTTCGAAGTATCGATGGCCAACTTTAGCCATCATATTTTTTGTTGCCACCAAAATCCTAGGCCATTCCTTTCTAAATATAATGAAGTATATCCTGGCTATGAGCCCATCACATATCATGGCATACGGTCTTTGTACCTACTCTCCCATAAGATACTAAAATAAACAGGTACATGAAATTCAACAATATGCCAGCTCAAATTCATACCTGCGAAAACATTTCTTGCATAGATTACGTCCAACAGGTAGGATTCCATGTAGAAGATTGGAAATTATCCTTTTTTCAGTGTCTGGGACTGTAGGAGATTAATAATCAGTTGTTTGGAGATAATGGCTCCCCAATTGAAACTACTCCCGAAAATCACCATGGTATACACCAAGGGCATCCAAGCTTCTGAAATTTTTGAGAAATCCTTATCTCCATATAATCAACAAACCAAAGTCATTAAATACATGTAAGGATCTTTGATATTTACCATGTTATACCAACTAGTGTTTCTTTTTGTGAATTTTTTGTCTTGTCTCCACCATGAGGCTAGTAACCTGCTGGTGTCATGACACTCATAAATTTTGACCATGAAATATGTATTTAACCTCTCTTATGGGTCCCTTAGATTATAATACTTTTGTACCTCAACTAGAAGGAAAACACCAACACATTTTCCCTCCACATTGTTTACCATGCATTTCACTGTATCTAAGTTGTCAATTATCCATCCTAAGATTTCTATGAAGGGAAGAATTGGGGTTCGACAAGCCACCCTGTGTAGATATGATCTCTTGATGTTCAAGAACACTTGATCATCCAATATTTTGACATCTGGGTTGTTGTGGTGTGTGAAATCCAGGTAATCCTCCTGACTAATTTTGATATACAGGTCTCCCCAATGCCAGATCACCATTTTAGATCCAGTGCTTACCTCTATGTCACCAAATGCCAGAGGTTGGAAAAACTCCTTTTTGGTGGATGTGCAGATAACTGATTTTGTCTTTGAAACAAAATCAAGTTTTCTTGCAGCTCCCGGTGTAGACCCTTCACTGACATCCGCTTCCTTCATTTTGGGAATTCTTGGTGAGTTCCTGGTTGTTGGATTTCTTGGAGGATTTTTCCTGTAGAAAAATAATAATTATAGTAAATTGCCATCCAACCATGACAAGTGTTATTGACACAAACATAGGTGTAGAAATGATAAAGACAATTCTTACCTCTTCCTCGCAAGATATTAACCTGGTTTTACTGGTAATCAAAGTTAGAGAGTGGGTTGTAACCTCCTCGATGCTTGCTCTTGCTTATTTGTCTTCTTCGGGAGGTAAGTCATTTGCGAACAAAATACCATGTTTGGGTATGACCTTGTAAATTTAAACAAAAAGTATACTTGCCTTGTCACATCAAGTCTTAAATTCATGAGTGTAAATGTGATATGCACAATCTATTACAGAATATACACCATGCTTATGATTAAATGAAACATAGGTTGGTGGAGTATGAGCAAATTATTTCATAGTTCATCAGTGAATTCAAATTTCAACTGTTGGTCGACGTGCAGGATCATCATATAGGGTGTGGAAATTTAATTTGTCTATAAAAACATAGAATTATGTCTCACCTTAGCTAGGGGTGTCCCATCAAATTACCAAGCCTTTTCATGTTCACAAGAAAATAGTATGATAGACATTCGGAAAATAACAAGGTCTTTTGAATCAAACAACTGCACAGATCGACCATGAATTTAAATGTATAATGAAGAAGGTTCGATGAAAAACCTCAGCGTTTGGTGACCTATCAGTCTGTCGATAGTTAATGAGTGAATCAACGTTAACAATTTTTCTTAAACATTGTTTCATTGATACCTTTAGGAAAAACTTTCGATGCTGATTAAAAATGTCATATAATGCTGACATGGAAATGATGACATGGAAGTACATATATGACATGGGGAAGCTCAAAATACAATGTGGGGAAAAGACTGAGTCATATAGACTATTTACGCAATAAAGACAAGTGGCTATTGATTTTGACCTCTACATGAGAAACATTTTTTCGGCATTGGTGATTTTCTTTAGATATACATCCCTAGCTACAATGTCCTATCCTGACAATACCATCGATGTATCAACAATCAACGATCAATGATTTGTTATGGTCAATGTTTTGTAGTTTCAACCCTCAGAGTTCGTCGATGTCAAAAATGTATCGGTGATCGACGATCAAATATTTGTTATGTTTGTCCACATTTGTGATTTATATGTTGGATTTCGACGATGTTGGAAACGTATCAACGATGTTAAAGAACTATATTATAGACTAAAATTTGTTGATCAATGACCATTGAAATTTTTTAAGTCGTGTACATTTTAGGCCCTTCATGCCATGTTACTAAAAAAAGAAAATCAATTCGTTAATAACATCAAACCAAAAAAGAATAACTGATAACAAGACTCAATAACAACATATAAATCCATCCACGGTGTCTCTAAATCTGATCCAAAAATGATAAGTGGTACCCAAAAAGCAAGAAATTTCGTAAAGTCTGTTAGGGTGTGCTGAGTGCTCAACAAGATGTTGAATTGAAATATCACATATTGGAGAAGCAGGCTTATGCCTTAGTGAAATCCTTGAATTCCTTTAGGGTTTATGTTTTGCAGTCCAACATAACATTTTATGTCCCTAGAAACTATTATTTTTCTTCATATGAAATATGAGAGATATTCGATATATTATTACAATGATGAGTGTTCCATATATAGGGAACATAAGGTGACCATCCATGAAAGTATGCATCCCTTGAATAATCAATAACTATTTGTTATTATTATTTACTTATTATATACTATAGTTAATAATCAATTAATAATTATAGTATTAATTATTATCTTTAGAGAATGTCTTCTCGATGTTGTCCAAACATCAACACTCCCTCTCAACGAGGGAGTAATTCTATAGCATGCCACTCGTGTCTTTGAAGTATACAAACTTCACCCTAGACTCATGACACTTGTTTGTCAGTCTTGGGAGACATCTCTCTCCCACCTGAACTGAGGAGAAACTCCTTCTATGGATCTCCCTCTGAGCCAATTAACTCTCTCTAAGATTAGGATCACTTATAAGTACTCCTCTACGACTGAGTTATAATTACGATCTGGAAAATGTCTCAGGAAGATGAAAACATCAACTCTCCCTCTCAACAAGGCAGTGTTATAACCCTAAATTGCACCACACATGATTACCTGGCATCAGGCCAACTCATATCCCTTCTTTTCCAAAGCACTATTGAACAACTCTTTCAAAATCCTCTTTTATAAAGGCCCACACACCCTAATCCATTATTGCATGTGTGTACAACCTGGCTGACCCAAGACAGCCCGCATGGACTGACAAAAGCATGAAAAAATGAAATTTTCCAATGGAACAAAAATCTATGGGTGAGTTAACTGAAATTCCCGGCCATGCATGGCCGAGGGTTCGTCCAAATACCTAGCTCCTTCTAGCCTATAAAAGAAGGGGTAGGGGTCCCATTTGGAAGAGGAAAAATATAGCAAAGAAAATCTGCCCATTTACGTATTCCCATTGTCCCAACCCTTTATCCTTTCTCTATGCCAAAGGAGATTTAAAGAAAAGTAGTTGGAGGACAGAAGAAGAAGAGCCCAGGATCAGGTTCAAGGAGCAGTGGTCGGTCTCAACTTTTGTAATTTGACTCATTCAAAGTAATAAAGAAAGTGATTTTCCCATCCCAATTCATGAACTTTTTATGGTTTGATTAGTTTATGTTTGGATTTCTATCCCGTTAGTATATAAGTAGTATGCATGCATAGTTGTTGCTTGTCTTGGATGCAGGTCAGATTTGGAAGGAGTATTGCGAATAAGGAATCAAGAACAACAGAGGATCAACATCAAACACCGGGAATGAGGTAGGTTGATCTTTCCATGCATTTACTAAGAAAAGGGGATGTAAATCTGGGCATTAAGGTAGAAAGTATTTTCTATTCGGTCATATCTGCATGAAAAGTCTAAACTCTATTTGCTAGAACATAGGGTGTTTTTCCCAACAACAAAATTGGCGACCGTACTGGGGAGACTCTCTAGGGTTCTTGGAATTTTATTTAGTTTTTGGGTAGTTTAAAGACTAGTTTTTCTTGCCTGTCTTTTATTTTCATTTCTGTAAAGTAAGTGCTAGCAGGGAGTCTGGTTTTCCATACCAGCTTTCCCTGACTTTTGCTTGACTGTGTTTTTTGGGACCCATAGAGGTACACACGGCCTGCACAAGGTCTGCACACGTGTACCCGCACCCTATCCTCTTACAACCTGTGTGTGAACGCTAGCTGTAGAGGTAGAAATAGCATGTAGAGTTCAGAGAACCTCAGAGGCAATCCTCCTCTTTCCTGTTAGAATCACACATTCTCAGGGGGTTTTCTGGAATTTTGTCTGAGTCTTGTTTGCTAACACTCCTATCTCAGATTGTTTTTGCCTTATTATTTTTTTCTTGCATTATTTTTTTTTCTATTAGAAAGAGAATCCAAGCCTTCAAGGGATCCTGGTTATCAATATCAGTGGTATCTTCTTGGTTTGGTCTGTCTGTTTTAATTTTTTCTTAGAGTTTAGATATACACGCGGCCTGTACAATGTCAGCCCGCATGTACACACCCTCTGTCTCTATCCAGTGTGTGTTCGCACACGTGCTGTTTGAGTGATAGTCGTGTGATTGCACATGATACTTGCTATTGAGGGTAAGGCATCCATCCTTTCCCTTGATAAGAATTATTCCTCTCAGGTATTTGAATCTCTATCTTAGCAGTCAGTAGCTTAGGATTAATCTTACCCTTAGCTTGCTTTTTCTCATTTAAAAGGTTGTCAGAAAAAAAAAAAAAATTACAGTTGTTAGAAAAGTGTGAGAGTCATTGTTTTTACAATTGCTATTATTTGATTTGTTAATCTGATTCTTTGTGATCTGCGATTAGGCCAGAATTGTTTTTCTTGGTTTTTGCTTGTTGGTGTTTTTCCTTTCTTGCTTTACTAGCATTTAAAAAAAAAAAAATCTTTTCATTTTCTTGTTTGGTTGAACAGTGTGTTTCTGCATTATTAGGCCAGGGAAAAGTATTTCATTTCATAAGTTTTTGCAGTGCACTTAGATCATAATTAGCTCATAGTCGAGTGAAATTCCTTTGAGTTTTTTGTCCAAAATTTTAGAAAAATAAAAAATATTTTTTGAAAAGTTGTTGAAATTTTGCATTCAGTCAAAGTTTTGTTTCCATCTTTTTTATTCATTTTTTTCTTTCATCTTTTACACATCATCAGTTTCACCCTCATACTCCTTGACTTAATACAAAGCCATAAAAGTAACGCTAAATTTAAAATCTACTAAACTTTTATGATTGTAGGGTTCACAAACTAGTTCAGGACTAGGGCCTTGGATTAGGTTGGAGAGGAAACTCTTCAAGGCCATTTAAAATCAAACATTGGAGTCTGATATAGGGAGTGTCTAAGTCTATTTTCATGAAATTTATTTGGGACCCCCCTCTAACATAGGGGATAAACACAAGGTCATGTGCGGAAAGGTAGTGGAGATAACCCCTCTAAAGTCGGACCAATCATAGTGGAGAACATATATAGAGGGCTTGTTTTGGGATTCCGTCGTTTGCATTTTCCACGAGGCTTCGTGGGTATTGAATATGTTTAAGGTCCTTAGTTGTCTTCCAGGCCATTTTCTCTCAATACCCTTGACAGGTTTCGGGCTCGATACCTTGCTCATTGTGGTCTACCCGACTTTCGACTGTACCCGCCTGGTGACTGTTCGTGTGTTGGCAACCTAGTTGCCAATATTTTTTAGGGACATACACAGGTGGCTACGGGGGTATACCACGGTACCTAGGATAGACATCAAGCCACTCTTTGCAGAGTATACCCAAAGGGTGCTTCCATGTTCGAGTTGCACTTGCACCGGTAAGTTGCTCTAGTGTTGGTTGTTGTAACTATTCTTCCAATTAATTTAGTGATTTCTTGTCTTATCTTCTAGGGATTCTTTTGTAGTGGGTGTTACTTTTGAGCGTTTAGACTACCTTACAGTGTCTTGGAACTTCTCACACAATGGAGGATCCCAAGCTTTGTCGGTCACGAAGGCTTCTTGGCTTGCCGCCGGTTACACTGGAGCCACCCCCGCCACAATTAAGGTAGAAGCTAGACCAACAAGGGTCTTTTGAAGAGACCGGGTTACAAACCTTTGTGCCCGAATAACCCTTAGAGGAATCGGCCATTTTGGACCTTGAAGCAATCGCTCTTGGCTAAGTTGAAACCCCAACCACTGATTTCTTGTCATCTTTTATTGTACCAATTCAATTTCACGAGCGCCAGACAGTGTTGCACACAACAATGGAAACAAATGTTGTTACTCCTTCTGGGAATTCTTCAATTCCCACCATGGTTTTCACCACAGGAGATATTTCATCACCTAACCCATTGTTTTCAGTCCGAGCCACCATGGTCTCGACCACAACTACTTCACACAGTGGTCCGAACCCATCTTTGGTGGTGGCCACAACCCCTTTTACACCAAGTGCGACAGGCCCTATGTTCTCATACGGGATGCCTAGTTCGGGTACAAGTCCTATACTTTCCTACTCCAATTTACAGACTTTGGGTCTGGGGGCAGGGAGCTCTAACACTCCTCTGCAAGGTCAAATAGGGGGCACTCCTATCCCTTTTAATGCTTTCCCTTACGGTGAAGGTCATATCCCTCCTTCGTCCCCTTCACTCGGTGGCTCGCATCAAAAATCCGTCGGGCAACCTACACACAATACTTTATTTGGAGCGGGGAGTCAAGGACCACCTTCACACAGTATGTCGGTAGGTTCGACACTGTTTTCTTGGAAAAAAACATTTGGTAACAAAACTTTCTCGTCAACCGCTTTCCCGACTAGGGGCAACCCCATTTTTGAACAATCTACTCCTATGCTGGGTATTATTCCTGCACAGGGGGAAAACCTAGCAGGACCTTGCAATTTAGGTCAAGGATCCGTTCCCTCCTCCGGAATGTCGATCTGAGGAAATTATTTCCACAATCAATGGAACCCCGAACAAACTACTATGCCTATCCACATGGGACCGGTATGGGGTAATCCTTCCCAAAGTCCTTCGAATACAATGCATGCCCAACAATCTATGTCCTATTTGGGAAATTAGCCGATGATGTCTCCACATATAAAAAATCCTTACGCTAGCTAGGGCCATGGTTTCTACCAGAATCCGGGCCAGTAGCCAAACTTTTCTTGGAAACCTGGTGCTAGTCAAACTCCAGGTCCCTTTTTCCCAGGTTATCAACAACAACCCAAACTACCGTTCCTGATGACTTTACACTTTCCAGATTTGACAATGTTGTTGAATGACCCTATTTCTCACGATCCGTGTTGGCCTCCTATGCCGACGAAGTTGCCTTCGTACATTCCAAAGTTTGAAGCCAAGCCTAATGAAGATCCATGAGATCATGTGACTACCTTTCATCTTTGGTGCTCATCTAACTCATTCAAGGATGACTCTGTACAGTTGCGATTGTTTCAACGTACTCTCATTGGGAGTGTTGCGAAATGGTACATTGAGCTCGATCGCTCAAGATACTCTTCTTTTGACGAACTGGCGATGGCTTTCCTTAACCATTTCTAGTTACCTGTGAGATACGACACTGGCACAAAACTACTCGCTAATTTTGAACAGACAACAACGGACCATATCTCTGATCACATCTGAGAACGGAGATGTCGAAAGAGTTTAATCAAGGTACCAGTTCCACCAACATTCTTTCTTGAGTGATTCCTTAAGTCTTTGGTCCCGTAGTTATCCAAAGATGTTGCGACGTCAGGAGTTTTCTCTGAAGAAGACACCATCATGAGGGCTCAACAGTTTGAGCTCATCTATTCTTAGTCTAGTTTATTATACTACATCTTTCCAGATGCGCCACGTTCAATAATAGATAAAACTATACAGAGAGTTGGACCACATGCCGATGGTATTGTCGATTCAGCACAAACCAAGCCTGCTGAGAAATTGACAAAGCAGTTGCAACAGTTATCCATACAACACACAATGACCAACCAAACTACTACTTTGGTTGCACCCCCTACCCAAACGTCGAAAGTACACACAGTGCAGTCGACTAACCCAAAGGCCGCCCAACAGCCTGAAGGTAAGAAAAAACAACGAAAGAAGGGTAAGGGGGATAAAAAACCCAATGATAATGCTGGTGGGGACAACACTGAAAAATGGAAGGCGAGGTATCCTTGCAACTTGTGCGCGGAAGACCAGTCGACCCATTTATGTCCTCGAATTGCAGAGGCCCAAACATTTGTCACACAACAACAACAGGCAGTGTTGACGAACCCATTTCAACATGGGAAAAATCTAACTCAAGCCTTTGCAAGCACAGAAGGGGGAAGCCAAGAAACCTTCCCGCCTCCGAACAACCCCTCATTCGTGAACATTTATATGGTTAGGGGTGATGCTTTCATATCAACTAGAGCGCATGATTATAGTAAAGAAGTTGACCTCCCATCTCTTCCTCTACAGATTGAGAAGATGTTGGGAGAAACAATGACACGCATTCCAAAAGGTGCATTTAAAAAAGCTTCTCATAACCCAAATGTAAGGGCCGCCCAGAACTACTCTGTGGTGGAAGATTTATCACAAACCCCTTGTGCGATGTTGGCTTTGGAGGTCCTCTAAAGATTCCCTACTCAGAGGAAAGCCTTGTTAATCACTTTAGGATCTACCGAGACTTGTAATCCGGGTACAATCATGTTGGATACAACCGACTTAAAACCTCGTTTTCCTTACCACGTTGCATTTTAGATAGTAGTGGCTTATCCCATGAAAAATTTTACTCAGAATATTTTCTGCACGGTGGTTGATGAGGGTGCCTCGACATGCATTATGTCATTGGCATGTTGGAAGGCCATAGGCCAGCCTGTTTTTTCTCTGTCACCTACTCTCCTCACCGCTTTCGATGGTCATTCATTCCAACCACATGGTATCATTCCTTCTTTCCCCGTGTTGTTAGGAGGTAAGACCATGTGTGCCGAAGTAGATTTATTCGATGCTCCCCTCAACTATAACCTCTTGTTAGGAAGGAGTTGGACTTATGCCATGCAAGTTGTGGTTGCTACAGTTTTTCAGGTCTTATTGTTTCCACATGAGGGCCATATAGTGACCATCGATCAATTGTCTTTCTCCAGACCTGACCTTTCATTGGGGGCATCCACGGTCCCGATGATTGATAATCCTCAAATAGATGTCGTCAATGTAGGGGTTGGTTTGTGCCCATCTTTGATGAGGACCTTCGATTACCCGCCCCCTCAAGGCGATATCAAGTTTATATCCAATCACCATAAGGTTGAGATTTTTCAAGTTTCTTCATTCCGCACGACTTACTTCAATGATCTGTGGATACTTCCTTTCCCATCAGCCGCGATAAATGAGACAGGGCACCCGGGTATGTCCATGCCCTTGTCCGCCGCTGAAGTAGTGTACTCTTTAGTCCAACAAGCTTCAGCTAACACTGATCCAACTCCTGCACAAGATTTATATCCACTTCTAGAGCCTATTTGGGCTCATGGTTCTCTCACTAACACCAATTCGTTAGAATTAGTATTTCCCTCTGATGAAGCAGTAATCAAAGCAATGACTAGTCCAGACAAACCTTGGGAAGATCTTCATCACAGATCATATTTCCTCCCAGATTTAAGTTGAATCGAAGTAGGATAATTCACCGTGACTATGACTGGAGATAGGTCTTGTCATACTAATCCCTTAGCTACACACAAGATCTATGCTAAGGGTACTATGGCAGCCATTGTTGAAACGATACCTATCAATATCTCCAGAACCCCTGCCATCATAGAAAATGTTTTTTTCGGAGCATATAGCTCCCCCGAGGAGATGTTAGACATCGAACCACAAAGAGTCTATGATGAGCTAACTTTTTTGTTTTTCAAGATCGCTTTGAGATCCGAAAGAAACATATGACAAGACTACATTTATGCTTTTCGATCTCGTCCGAATTAACTAAGAAAAGTAACCATTATGGAGTCTTCTTTAAGCCCTTTTCAGACTCCTTAAAGATGAAAAGATTGCCGAGTGACCTTGTTTCTTCACACT
>JZKD02S0423767.1:38674-55626 GCA_000966675.3 Picea glauca | reverse complement strand
CATAATTAGTTAATGGAAGATAGTAAATGGAGGATTAGTTATGGTTAATGGGAAATTAATAATTAATGGAGGATTAATAATTATTGAGGATTAATAATGGAGGATTAGTTATAGTTAATGAGAAATTAATAATTATGGAGGATTAATAGTTATAGTTAATGGAGGATTAATTAATTAATTAATTAATGCCAATTATTGATTAAGGAGAATTAAACTATGTAAGTTAATTTTAGGGATTAAATAATTTGATGAATAACGAGACTAAGGGTATTATAATAAATAAAAACGATTAAAATGAGTGGTGCATATTGTTACAAGGGTTGGGTTGATGCTTGATTATACACACAAGTTAGAGTAATTGAAGGTTACAGTGTGGCGCTAGCAAGGTGAGAGAGTTGCTAGGATTCATGAATGAAGACATCAAGCTTAGACTCTTTAACCCTAACCTAGCCACCTCCCCTAAAGAGAGTAACATCTATTTACAGACAAGTAAAAAAAAAACTTACGCCTAACCTTGTTTTCTAGTTTAAGTTGCGCAAATGTGAAATGTCCTTGAAATCACCCTGACAAATTTGGTTGATGCAGGTTAAATTACATAGAATGGTTAGGACTCGAGGAAATCGAGGTAGAGGGGCATCGTCGCAGGGACCGCCAGCGCCGCCACCACCATCGCCTGAACTAACTCTCATACTGCGCTCTTTGGAGGCCATAAATGAGACTTTAAAGGGGCGTCAACCAATAGCGATTGAAGTGGAGCCCCCACCATCTGGAACGGGTAATCTAGAAGTGTCGATGGATTCAAGGGGAGGACCTCCACCGGAAGACATCACTAGAGAACTACAGAAGATCAAACTTTCAGAGTTTGCTGGGGGTCATGCCAGTGAACGTGCAGAAGCATGGTTGGAAGGCATGAAAAGATGTTTTTCCTTAAGAGACTATGCATTCACTTCAAAGGCGAAGATAGTGATTTTTCAGTTGAGAGACAGTACCTTGAACTGGTGGGGCAACCTGGAAAGGAAACTACATCTTACCCCAGACACCGTATCTTGGAAACTTTTTGAGGAGAGGTTCCAAAGGAAATATCTACCAGCTTACTATGAGGAACAACAGGTGGGAGCATTTCATGCTCTAGTACAGGGAAACAGGACCATAGAAGAATATGAGATTAGGTTTATGGAATTGGTCAAATATGTTTTATATATGGATAATGACCAACGCCAGGAAAAATGATTTGTCTATGGGTTAAACCCTAAGATAAGGGCTATGGTGCAGATCTGGAAATCGTCTTCAGTAGCGGAAGCTGTGGAAAATCTGTGTTATGCAGAGGAACACATGAACTTAACCGGAGGTACGAGACCGGCCTTTCCACATCGTCTTGGATTCGTGGGGAAGGCCCCTAGGACATTTCCCAGGGGAGGGAGCTCAAGGCCACCTCCATATGGTAACAGAGTCACACCAAGGACAATAGCTGCATGGATTTCAATGACAGTGAGTGCAACATCTCCTTCATCACCAACGACACAGGTAGGTCCACGACCATCTTAGGGAGCAGCTAGTAGGGGCAGGGGTTCTAGGGAAAGGAACTCATTTCAGAGACAGTCACAGAACAGTGCGTAGGTTCAATCCTGTGTTACCTGTTGGGGGTGCGGAGGACCCCATTACCAGCGTGACTGCCCAGAGTTATAATCAGGATTTGTGCATAGAGAAGGAAAGGCCCCGATGGGAAGATCAAGTGACAACCACCAGATTTACGCAACAATTAATAGTCACCAGGCAGAATATCAATCCACGGTGGTGGAGTCATCAGGTATGCTAAATCATATCAATGTTAAGATTTTGTTTGATTTTGGTGCTACAGATAGTTTCATTTCACCATCTACATTAGAAAAGAGTGGGTTGGCATCCTACGAGCACGATGACTTTAAACAAGTTGAGATGGCTTCGGGGGAAAAACAAGTGGTAGGACCTAGCATTGATAATTGTATAGTAGACCTGGGAGTGTGTACTACCAGGTTGAAGGTATACGTCGATGCTCTCAGGACGTATGACCTAATCATTGGAATGGATTGGTTAGAAGCTCATCGAGCTTTGGTAGATTGGTTTGCAAAAAGGGTGCTTTGTGTTGACGATGAAGGAAGGCCAGTAGAGATCCAGGGTGTACGGAGAAAGGTGTCATTACGCTTTATCTCAACTATGAAGGTTAAGCGATGCTTGAGGAAAGGGTGTCGATTATATGTAGTGGAAGCAGTGAATGAAAGGAAGGGACCCTCCTTGGAACAATACTCGGTATTGTTAGAATTTAAGGATGTTTTTCCGAATGAGTTACCAGGGTTACCTCATGAGAGGGATCCTAATTTTACTATTGAGCTAAAACCTGGTGCATAACCAATTTCCAAGACTCTGTATTAGAAGAAAGCACTGGAACTTTGTGAGTTGCAAATTCAGTTGAAAGAGTTACTGGACTTAGGGCTAATAAGGCCCAGTGTCTCACCTTGGGGTGCACCAGTAATTTTTGTAAATAAGAAGGATGGTTCCTTACGATTGTGTATAGATTACAGGGACTTGAACCGTGCTACAATGAAAAATAGGTACCCAATGCTGTGAATAGATGACCTCTTTGATCAGATGAAAGGAGTAGCGATATTCTCAAAGATTGATTTGTGATCAGGGTATCACTAGTTAAGGATTAAGGAAGGTGATATTCCTAAAACTACCTTTCGAACTTGGTTTGGGCATTACGATTTTGTCGTAGTACCTTTCGGATTGACTAAAGGAAGCACAGGATAGGCAAAAAAGTTATGCAGATGCACACAGGACCGACCGAAGTTATAAAGTGGGAGACCAGGTTTTCATTTGTATCAGGCCTAATAAGAGTACCATACGGTTCGGGAAGGGGAAAAAGTTGACACCTCGATCTATAGGACCATTCAGAATCCAAGAGAAAATTGGACCCGTTGCCTATGATCTCGTACTTCCACCCCACTTGCATAAAACTCATAATGTTTTTCATGTATTTTTTCTACATCATTATGTTGTTGATGAATCACATAAGCTAAATTGGAAGGAATTGCAGGTATCGGATGCGGGAACTCTCACGGTAGAACCGTTACGCATATTGGACCATAGAGTCTGACAGCTTAGGAACCGTTTGGTAGACCAAGTTAAGGTCTAGTGGGACAAGTATAGTCCAGGATCTGCTACTTGGGAAGATGTCAAGACACTACGACAAGATTATCCCTCACTTTTTTTACCACCTCGAGAATATGTTTCTCGAAGGTTGGGTGTATGTAACACCACCTTTTGACTTAGACATCCAGGATTACCTGAGGCCCACACACCTTTATTTTCTATTCACAAGTGAAACTATTAAATAATACACTTGAATTTTTAAGACGTATGAACCTTTATAAATGTTTAAATATTATTGATGATGATGGATATGATGCGATCTACTATGTGAATGTAAATTCTATGAATGTTCAAAATGTTATTGATGATGATGTATATGATGCAATATATTGTGTGAATGAGAATCCTATGAAGGTTTAAATGCTATTAGAATGATGTTGGATATGATGCAATCTATTTTGTAAATGATAATTTTATAAAAAAGTGTCGTTAATTGAATTATGGGATATTATGAGATCTATTTCTAACTTGAAAAATTTGATGTTAAAGTTGTTGGTACGCGGATACCGAATTGAAATTATGGTTGTATGCAATTACATGATGATAATGCATAGAAATGTATGAGTTTGTGTTACAGGCTAATCTGCAAGTTATGGGCTATGAAATAGCCAAGGGATAATGATGATGAAAGTGGATGTCATGACCATTGGCCGAGAAACAATATGGTATGAATCTTTGTATGTGAAATTATGTTGGTTTGGATGCATTGCTATGATATGTGGACCAGTGCAGGATTTCATGTGGTGAGACTGCCCAAAACTGAATAGATGATGAAAAAACTCCCAGCAACATGGTGCCACTGTATATTCCATTATAGGGTGTGGACCCTAGTCTTGTTAGGAGGGGTGGAGACATTTCCCACCATATATCCTCCAAAACCTGAAGTCATGGGAGGATGATGTTAGCTCACGCTCCCCTAGACATGTGATGATGACTGTCAGTTGCCTGTTGGGGAATCTTGGTCAAGATAGTGACACTTCCGCTTACAGGTTCTATTTGGAGTTAGGTCAATATAGTTGACGCTCCAAGATAGTCTAGCAGAGGAAGGATAGGAATGGAAGATGGAAGTAAGTTAGGGAGGAAAGATGAGTAGAAATAGTTGAGAGTGTATGGAGATTTGTCTTATGGTGGAATTTATTATTTTTCCTTCTGAAAAGAAAATGTATATATATATATATATATATGAGTATTAATAATTATGTAACTAAACTACAATTGTCTAAATAACATTGTTGAGCTAGATAAATGTAATTAAAGGATTTCACAAACATTTGATTGGTTTATTTTCTTTTATAAAATGAATAGTCTTGTTGAATGGATTGGATGCATATGGAAATTACTGTAGAGATGATAGTTATTGATATTAGTACATGAATGAGACTTGTAAGTACTAGCTACACATGCATTTCTTGCACATGTACACTAGTATGTATGAGTTTCTTGGCTTACTTACTAATAATGTCGGTTAATTGTTGGGAATGTGTGAACCATGTTTCTTTTCCCTTGTATCATAAAATACTTTAACTTTGGGACGAAGTTTCCTAAAGGGTGGGTGTATGTAACAACCCTAGTTAAATAGTTGCTTAAGGTTTATCAAGTATAGTTAATTAAACAATTAATTGTCCTAATGTGTATTAGTTAAATAATGATTATTTATTAATAATATTAATTAATTAATTATTGTTTAATATATTTTGATTAATTAATTAATTGATTAATTAACACATTTAATGTTTGGGTAATGAATTAAAGGCTTAATAACTTTTAATTTATTATTAGAAAACTTACGTATGAAGGGATAAGGCATTGAATGGAGGGATATGGTATTGAATGGAGGAATAAGGTATTAAATGGAGGGATAAGGTGGGTGGCATTAAATGAAGGTAGGAGGCAGTGAATGGGGAGGAGGATATGAAGGGGCAGAGGCATTCAGGAGAAGGACTTTTTTTGGGGGGGGGAACTTTGGGGAAAGGAAGCTTTTTCTAAGATTAGGGACTGTATTTTCTGGTGGGTATTTTTTTGGTTTGGAGTTTGGGTGGACTGTTATAGGGGTGCATCGGTTGCTAGGAGTTTTGGGCTCGGGGGCTAGGAATCCTCAAGGAATCCTGGAGCTAGGGAGCTGGATAGGCTCTGTTCCTATCTGGGAGGGAGGAAAGATTCGGTTTTGGGCAGAGTTTGGGCATAGCAATAGCGAGGACAAATGAAGATTGGAGAAATAACATCAACCAGAGGTATGTATTTTCATGATTACACTGTGTTAGGTGGTTATCATCATGATGTTGTATGCTTATATGCTAAATAATGAAATTGTTTTTACGTTGAAAGAAATTTTATGTTTAAATTTATGAATTTTATTAGGCTTTGTTAAATTAGGTTATTACACGCAAGAGTAGTTTCAATTTCTGCAAATTTCAATTTATGAAAGAGTGTTTAATTTCTGCAAGTGTGATCTACATGTGTTGGTTCTAAGGGTCATAGAAGTTCGTGAGAGGAGACTCCTCACTATCCCTACGAACTATCAAGAGCATTTAATTTATGCAACTATGAAAAGTAATTGTTTTATGTTTTAGCAAGAGTTTTTTTATTTGAGTTTTTCATTTTGATTTGGGTGTTATAAGAATCCTTTTTTTAACATGGTTTAACAATGAATTTCATCTTGGAACTACTCACTCAGATCCTGGTAGATTTCGGGATTTCCTCTTCCCATGAAGAGGAGATCTTGACAAGGATCAAAGATTCAAATACTCTCCCAGAAACAATTGAAGATCCAACATCTGAAGACTCTTATGCATCTGATGAAGGACAATTGATCGAAAAGGAGATCGAGGAAGATGAAGAGGAGTTAAAACACGATCTGAGAGAGAAACAATGTACCTATGAATGCCTAATCGAACGATGGTTTCAAGCAAGTACTAGGTTAGATACATTTAGTTTTTCTTTTTATTGTTTTAGTTCACAGTTTCAACAACTAATTTCACACGTTCATACATATTTCCGGTTCTCATATATGAAATTGAAAGACAACATATTCTTATTATTGTTGCGTGCATGGATACATTGGATATTTGACTAAAGTAACTAATCTTTCATTTTTAATTAGCATAGTGTAGGTAGGATTTTATTTTCAAGTTTTATTTTTTTATTTTTTGTTAGAATAAGTATGCTCTCCTTCGCGCTTCGTGTGATCGCGGGGATTATAAAGTAGGATGGATGATTGATTTCAGGAATATTAATTGATTGACGAAAATAAATTTGTTTGCCTAATCTATTTTTCATCTACAGTTATTTCCATTTGCTCACAAATTTGTAATAAGTTTGCGAAATCATTTTTTTTTGTTTTTTTTTAAGATAAATACATAAATATAAATTTGCACATGCTTCTGTCTGCAAATCAAAATAATAAAACAGTAAGTACATTAGAAAAAAAAAACATAAAAAAAAATGAATAAGAAGGCCTGCAATTTATGTAAGATAAAAGGCAGGGGGCAGATAATTCTCACGCAACAACCCTCCCAAGATCCAATATTGTTTTTTTTAAACTTTGGCCTGGTTTATTTTTGGGTTGCACTCCATGTTTTTTCTCTCACCCCTTATCCTCTATATGCCTGGAAATAATGCTGCAAACAAATAAAATATCATGAATTTTAAATGCGCATAAACCACTGCATAAACTCGATCGAACAAATAAACAACTTGCAATTTCATGAGAGCCTGATTCATTGCAAAAACTGGCCTAGTCTCAAAGCTTATTTATAAAGAAGTTAGAGAGAGTTGTAGGGGTGGTCCAGTTGATATGGTTTCTCTCTCTGCTTATTTGTCTTAAATTGGATCCATATGATTCAATTATTCCATGTCCCACAGTACATCCAGATTCGGCCTCATGTTTAACACATAATACAATGCAATGTATTCAACATTCAGGAAGACATTTCCATTATATTTCTCATTGACGATTGTTCCATATGTTGTCCTTCATCTTCAAAAGTTTATGGTATCTCCCATATGGACATGTTGAAATGTTATTCATGGGGTTGTGTGCTCTACATCATTTCTGTTGGCCTTTGTAGGAATATTTCAGGGAGTTATATGCTTACAAAGAAAGGTTTTGATAAGAGACCACAAATTATGTATTGGTATGCTGGAAGCATGGATGCTTTGTTTGTCCTGCTAGAGAAGAACAAAAGACGAGATGAATTGGCTCTTTGATATATCTATCTGGTGGAATGCATTGAGGTTGCATGGCAGATCTAGACAGGATCAAGGCACACGCTTCAACAAATTTACTGGAATAAAGGAATGGGAAGGTAAGGAATGACGAGGTAAGCAGATTCGTTTTAACGACGAGGTAAGTGATTGTGTATCAATTTGATTTGCAACAATATTCTTCCATATTTAATGATGATTGGCGATCTTATTTCCAAACCATCAGCCTCCATGTTATATCTAAATTTAGGGATTTCAATCTGGCCAAAATTCATAACTACAAGTTATTATGATCTGTCAATTCTGAAATGAGTAGCGAGTTACCATGAAATTAAAATCGATTTAAAATAACATTATTGACGCGTAGGATCTAAGGTGTCTTATATAATTAATAATGGGGAATATCAGTTTATCGCATGGCATGACAACTTCAAGTGTTCGCTTCATCTGCTGAGTTTCAGGCGTAGAATAGACTCTGGTCCCAAACCGCTAGTAAACATCTAGGGGAGATGCTAACACCTTGAAATAAGGATGGCAAGGATCTGCTCAAAAATATGGTTACAAGTTTGCCACGAGGGCATTCAGATAAAGTATTTTCAACGCCGGGTCAATTGGACACGATTTTTTTGGATTCGGTACGGTAAATAAGCGAGATCCTTGGGATTTCAAGCACATAAAATCACAATCTGAATCCACTCCTTGCGTAAGTTTAATGATATTTTATATATCACGCTTCCATGGCATCTACATGTGAATGCAGGATAAATAACTAACTCATTTTTCCTCAAGGAAAGATGGGAGTTTTGGAGCGGCCCTTATTTTTGTCATATTTAGGATATGAGTGGCGAAAGTAACTGCTACTATTATAGCCAATATCTGGTTCGCGATATGGAAATCCATACTCCATGATGAACCAATTATTGATCCAGTCACGTTGACTCAGTCAGTACGCTCTAAACCTCTGCAGTTGAAATCCCCTTCCTCTAGATTCAGCGGGTGGTGAATATATATGGAAGTGTTGGAGGATTGATTATAGTTGGCCCGGTCCATATTTCACTCTGATCTTGGGTGCCTTCATCTAGAAGTCAAGGGTCGTATAGATTTTGCTTGATATGGTAGATCATTGGGTACAGATCTTCCTCTATGTAATAACATATATTGTGTACAGACAAAAAAGGATCTCACATTCAAACAACCCTCGATGAGGAAGCTCATGCAAGATACTATGGTAAGACAAATCTGACTAAAATTCCATCCCATGCACAACCAGTCATTTGCTTGCTTATTCTTTGATGAATTACCGGATCCTAACATTCACCTATTTAATATACATCCTCTGCCTCTTTAATTGCCTCTGATAATATTCTCGAGTTGTTTACATTAATAACAGGTTATTGCAGATCCACCCATGAGACCGCATTGGGCATAGCACCTCTTCAATGGACTGAGTAGTAGTTTTCTATGCTTTGAGATGAAAAACCTACAAAGGTGTGGTCGAATTCTCAATTTTCCTCTTCTTATGAGTTTAATGCATCATTTTAAAATTTGAAATTGTGAATTTCAGAGAAATGGATTCCCTTGTCATTTTTATATGTAATTAGAAAACGAATGTTACCAAGGCTCATGTTTTGTAGGGACTCAACCCTCTGTAGCTCAAGTGTATAAAGCTGTCATTTAATGCAGAAAATAAAATAAAATTGTTGAGGCTTATATTTTAGCATAACTTCCATATATTTGAATAATTTTTATACAGACCAGACAATATTGGTTTTAAAGATTTGAAACAAGATGCCAAGGAATGCTGAAACCTACTTTGATTTTGTAACTATGTTTTCCTTTAGCATAATTTTTGCACTTTTTTTCTTTCTGATTTTGTAACTTATATTACATATGCATTGTAAAACTCCAAAAAATGCAAATGGACGTCTTTATCATTCCTGAAAACAATATCGAAACATGTTTTTGCGATTTTATGCTAAGTTATTTCTTGGAGTCACGCTAAGCAAGAAATCAACGATGAAATAAGTGTTGGTCACTATAATTGCTTATTTAATTAAACAATCAAGTGCTACATAAATTGTCAACCCAGGGAAGTCTGTTTATTTCAAAGGTAATCATGAACTGTATATGCTCAATCTCAAAAGCAATCTAGAGTTGTAGTAAATGATACATTAATCACACCTTGCCTTGAATAAACTGAAGTTCTAACTTGAATTACAGGAAAGCAACCTACCTATTGCAGAGTTCAAAGTTAAAGAAATGATTATCCAAAGAATCCTGGATTACATTAAGAAATAACAACCTAGGAAATAAATCCTTCAAACCACTGCAAAAGGAAAGACCAACTATCTTGTAACAGAGAATAGGACCCTAATCCCCAAGCATGAATCTTCAGCACCTGTTTCCGACCATCACACTTTCATGAACTCATTGCTAATTGAAATGATTGACACACACTGAAGACTAAATACCTCCTAACAGAGAACAATACCCTATTCCCCAAGCATGAATCTTCAGCACCTGTTTCTGATTATCACACTTTCATGAACTCATTGCTAATTGAAATGATTGACACACACTGAAGACTAACTATCTTGTAACAAAGAACATGACCATATTCCCCAAGCAGGAATCTTCAACACCTGTCCTTGATTATCACGCTTTCATAAATTCCCCAAACGGGATTGCTAACTATAATGATTATCAGTTACCCAAGCATGAATTATATGAAAATAATGTAACAACCAGTAAAGCATAGTTTCAGCAAGACAGAGTTCAGTAAAGTAGTGTTTCAACAAAACAGAGTTCAGTAAAGTAGTGTTTCAGCAAAACAAAATTTAATCAAGGCATGAACAGAAATAACATTAACACACTAAAAATCTAATGGGTGAATCTTGTGAAGAAGGTGGGCCCTCCCTTCTCACAAGATTCCCCTGAAATGAAAGGAACTAGAGATAAATGCTAAGAACAATCTTTTATTCATCTGTCAACTGTATCATATTACAATCTGAAGTAAAACATGTCCTTCTCTGTAAAATCATTTCTTAGTTCAGAAGAAGGTCCTCTCTAATGATGATTTCCTCTTATTTAAAGAGGAGAATCTTCTCGATACAATTTGATCATCAAATTACATGTGCATATCTAAATCCTATTCTTAGTCATATCAAATCTCTATACTGGAATAAGATATCCTGGTCTCTCGTAACAGAATGCTATTACAATAGTTGAAAAGTTGTTGAGTGAGGTGTTGTTGTTGCGGCTGGAGTAACAGCTTCTATATTTATCTTCTTTACTGTTGTATGTTGTTTCAACATTGCAAATTGCGAGTTGTTTCAGCAACGGGATTTGCATTCTGACTGTTTCAGCAATGTGGTCTCACGCGACGACGATGGTTAATTCTGGCTCAAGGTGCGACTATTGTGGTTAGTGTAACAATTTTGTGTTGTTGTTTCGGCATTGTAGACCACGGAGAGTGTAATAGATTTTGTGTGAGTTGTTGTTTCAACATCGTAGACCATGAAGAGTGTAGCAACTTCTTCTGTGTGAGTTGTTGTTTCAACATCGTAGACCACGGAGAGTGTAACAGCTTCTTCTGTGTGAGTTGTTGTTTCATCATCGTAGACCACAAACTGTTTTAGCCATAGGGTTTGCGTTCTTTGACTGTTTCAGCAACAAGCCTCAATGTTAATCTGTAGTTCGAACTATTTCAACACTTATATATTTCTGATCAACGGTTAAGTACGAGAGTAATTTAAAATTATATGCAAAATAGATTAAACATATAGTAAAGAGAAGAGACATCGTATACCTTTGGAGAGATAGGGTAAGGTGATAATATAAGTTTAAATGTGAGTGGAAAAAGGGTGTAATGGTAGCAAAAGGTGTGAGCAAAAAGGTACATTGTAGGGTCCTAACATCCTCCCCAACTTAAAATGTTGCATGTCCTCAGGAAAATTCAATCTGAATCAGAATCTGGATACTGACTCCGAGTGTGCAAGTTACTTAAGAAGTAGTTGTGGAAAGTGTTGTCTGTTGGAGCTCTGAATCCTTGAACGTGTTGTAGCCTTTGACAAGCTGTTGTTTTTGCCTTCTTGGGAAACTTATAATGAACTTGATATTTCTCTGCTAGCATCCACAGGATAGGAAAATGAAACTGATAACCTATCCATCTTTCAACACATTGTTGAACACACTTGATGTAGCTAGGTATCCTGGAGATTTCTATCTCAAGATTAGTGGGACTGAAGGGATTGTGTTCCTATCTTTTCTCAGTAGATTGTTGCCAAAACATGTTATTTTCTTGTAGGGCAACAATCTCTGTGGATTTAATGAACTGTTGAAAATCCTGAAGCACTGTTGTCTGTAGTTGTTGAATGTGTTGAGTCATCCTTGGTTTCTTCATAAATTGATAATACTCTGTAACAAAGGTGGCATCATTTTGTGGTTTTGGTCGTATCTAGAGAAGGCGATTATCCTCATTGTGCTTGGCAGCTAGGAAGTCATCCTGCCATATAATCTGATTGTTAAGGAAGGAGGTGAGTGCTCTAATCTGGATGTCACCGACAAGAGGGTTAAGATCAAGCTGTCGGTTCTCAGGGATGGCCTCATTATGAAAATATACCTCACAGAGGAGGTGTTGATCCATAGCAGAGGCTTTTGCAAAGGTTTTAACAAAATCTGTTGAATTTAACACTGCATGAGGTTTGCCTTCTTTGATTGATTTGATCTGAAACCATGTAATTCATTCCATGAGGAACATAGAGTAATTATAGGATGGTTTCCTTGTAGCCAACAACTTTTGTGCCAAGTCAAATATCAGGAGCAATCTGCCTTTTAGCTCTTTATTCTGTTTCTTATAGGCACGAGATTCCTGGCGTGTTTTCTCCAGAGCTTCCCAGTTTGAATAGATATGGTTTATCTATATTTGTCTGTGTTCCTACAAGCTTTTGGCATGTGTAACAACAGACTCTTTTTTCCATTGGTCTATTATTTCCTGCTCATCCCATGGCTGAGTTTGTGTTTCAGCATTGCAAGTAGTAGGCTGAGGTAGGGTCTGAGTGGCTTGTTCCACAAAGGTGTGGGTATTAATCTGGCTAGGAGGGGCAGATTCATCAATAGCCAATGTTTGTACAACTTTATTAACAAAAATAGGGGCTTCAGATTTGACAATTGTTGTAGGCCAAGGTTCAGTCTTAATTTTGGAAGGTTCTGTTGGTTCTTGTGTAACAGCAGGGTGTTCTTCTTTGACTGCAAAAGTCAAAGGTGTAGGGGGAGCTCCTGGCATTGGAATTTGAATTACTTTGTAGCCTGCTTGATAGTAGATGTCCCCACATTGACTGCACATATATTCTCTACACGGATTTTCTGTTGTAGTTCCCTCTGACATGGTCTCTATGCGAGCTAGGGTGTACAATTTAAGTTCCTTCTCATAGGCTTCCTTTTCCATGGCTAGCTCTTGCTTGTAGGCTTCCATTTCAGACCTTAGGAACTCATTTTATTGTAGGATAGAGGCCATTGTTGGTTCTAGTTGAGGGGTGACTTGTTCTTATGTAGCAGTCATAGTTGCACTAGCTGGTTCTTTTGGAGCAGCTACAGGATCGAGAGTTGATTCTTGTGTTCCAGCTTCTTGATGTAAAGAAAGTAATGTTGCAACACCCTGGGCCTCTGATTCTTGTGTCTCAGTAACAATATCAGTAGTTGGTTCTTGTGTTTCAGTTGTAGATAGTTCTTGTGTGACATCTATAGCTGGTTCTTATGTTTCATCTATTGAATGAGTAGTTGGTTCTTGTGTTTCAGCTACTAAATGGATAGTTGGTTCTTGTGTTTCAGCTACTAAATGGGTAGTTGGTTCTTGTGTTTCAGCTACTGAATGAGTAGTTGGTTCTTGTGTTTCAGCTACTGGATGAGTAGCTAGTTCTTGTGTTTCAGCTACTAAATTTGAAATGGATGATGTCGCAACATACTGGGCCTCTAGTTCTTGTGTTTCAGTGCTCGTGGGTGGAAAAGATTCTGGAATTTGGGAGGTTGAAGATACACGAGGTTTTAACTGGATGGGTTGGGGATTTAGGGTAGTGGCAGTAGTGGTTTCCCTTGTTGAGGCCCTTATTCATTTTCTTTGTAAAAAGGGCGGAAAGAAAGGAATTTTCTTTCATTTGCGTGGGGGCTTTTCCTCAATGACGGGACAAGGAGAATTGTCTAGTTCAGAACCATCACTAAGGATATGAATGATAGGAGTGGATGATTCTGGTAAAATGTGGGGTGGGCTTGGTATGGTAGGGGGGTTAATTGGATTGATTGGGTCTATAGGAGGAATGTTAGGTACTTCCGGAGGGTCTGGAGGGTTTTTTGGTTGTTGTTCCTGAAGATTTTCAGGAATTTCAACAGCTTCTTGGGGGTCTATGGGTGGGTTGTTTAGTGGAGGGTTTTGTTGGGCAAAACCGCTTTGGATAAGAAGTTGAGTGAGACGATGATGGGTGAGGGAAAGGGCGGGATTTTCAGTGTTTTTGCAATAGTGCAACATATTTTTAAGACATTCGAGCAGATAATAAGGAATGTTTACCAATCTAGCATGCCATAAATGAGACAACAGGACAAAATCATACTGGTAGACTACCTGGTATCGGCCTTCGCAGGTAAGGTAGCATTTGAAAAAATTTTCAACTTTTGGCCATGGAGGCGGCAACGAGCTAAGTCGGACACCTCGGCCTTTAGGCTCAATTTATTCCCCTAGCAAGAGGAAATCCTGCTGGGCATTAAGAATGATATGTTTGCGGCTGAACCAGCGATTTCCATTGGTAGGGAGACTCGAAACCTGTGCTATATCCTCCTCTGTAACTGGAATCCGAACCCCTTGAACAATGGAATGATATTCCTAAATATTTTGAGTGAATTGAAGAACCTGTTGTTGCTCAAATCTTTGGAGCCTCTAAAAATAACCGAGCCATCCTGCCTGCAGAAAAAATTGATGAACTTCTGGATAAAGTTCTAATAGGGCTGTCGTGGCGGGTCTGTACCGTATAACAGGGCCTCCCATAGCTATCTGCTTAGTAAAATGCACCGACAGAGAGTCGAGTAATTTCTTCTATTCAGAGTGTGTTTTTCGGGTGAAGGCATGCAAATGGTAGTGAAACAAACGAAAGGATGGTGAAGAAAAAGAATGATAGTGCTTGATTCGTGTGAAATGATGGTATAGGATTTTGATGTTTCCCCCCCATTCAAGTACGGCTGACATAATGATTTTACATGAGTGGTAATTATGAGTTGGGATCTTCTCATTAACTATAGTTCAATTGTGTTTACATATAAAATTTACATACCTCATCTTTACCTTTTGATTCGTACTTCAAACAAAATATAGTGCCTGTCCATAATACTTCTGCAGTAGCCATGGCAGAGACTTTTGATTTGTTAGAGGAATTGTATCAAGGATTTGTTTACTGGAAGGAAAAAATGTAGTCTGAGAGCGCAAAAGCTTATTGACAGAGAATGCTAAAAATTTGGTGTTTCAGCAACAGGGAAGGAATAGAGAAATGTTTGTTGAAGGGTGATGTTGCAGAATGCTTCTGAGAAAGTGGTGTTTTAGTAGTGGCGACATGTTGCTGAGTAGTGGTGTTTCGGAAATGGAAAATGTGAAGAATTGCAGAATAGTGGTGTTTCAGCAACGGGGAAATGTGAAGGATTGTTGAACAATGGTGTTTCAGCAATGGGAAAATGTGAAAAATTGTTGAACAGTGGTGTTTCAGCAATAGGAAAATGTGGAAAGTTGCGGAATATGGGTGTTTCAGCAATGGGAAAATGTAGAAAATTGTTGAACAATGGTGTTTCAGCAATGGGGAAAATGTAGAAAATTGTTGCACAGTGGTGTTTCAGTAATGGGGAAATGTAGAAAATTGCTTAACAGTGGTGTTTCATCAGTGGGGAAATGTAGAAAATTGTTGAACAATGGTGTTTCAGCAATGGGAAAGCTTGTCTCTTCTTGGAGTAAGATCGTTGTTTCTTAGTAGGCCTTGGCTTTGATCGAGAATCTACAAAAATCAATTGTAACATGTTATTTCCTGACAGGGATTATTAGTAAATGAAATCTAATCTAATACTAAAGAAATTAAATTAAAAAGAATTAATTGCAATGAGGGGTAGGAGGCCCCTCTAAAAAGAGGTAATGAGAGTCTACCACACATGTGGCCTTAAAATCTTCTTTGGAAATAGGGCACTGGTACAGACGGAGCCGATGACCATTTACAAGTAACGGTGTTTTAGAGCCATCAATTGTGAGGAGCCTTACTATTCCATTGGGGAAAACAATGTCTACTTTGTAAGGTCCAAGCCATCTTGTACGCAGCTTCCCTTGAAATTCTTTGAACCAAGAGTCATACAGTAGGGCCCAATTACCTTTTTGGAATTGCTTATGCTTGATAGTTTAGTCATGCCATTTTGACCTTTGTTGTTGAATCATAGTTGTCTGATGAATGACATCTAGTCTTTTTTCATCCAATTCATTAAGCTATTGCAACCTGTTTGTCTGTGCATCGGTCAATTCAAGGTTGACAACTAAAGCAATCTTTAAGGTTTTGATTTCAAATTCCACAGGAAAGACAACACTTTTTCCATAGACTAATTCATAGGGAGAGAATCTTGTAGTATTTCTCCAGGTAGTTCTGTAGGCCCATAATGCTTCAGGGAGTCTGTGAGACCAATCCTTTCTATTTTCTTTCACTGTTTTTGTGAGAATGTCTTCTATTACTTTATTTGTGCTTTCCACCTGTCCATTGGCTTGGGGGTGGTATGTTGTAGTCATTCTATGCTGAATATGATATTTTTGAAGGGTGGCTTTAAAACCATGAGAAGTGAAAGGAGGTCCTTTGTCTTTAACTAATTCTCTCGACACTCCAAATCTGATGAAGATGTATTCAAATAGGAAATATAGAACTACTTCTTCAGTTGCTCTATGGAGTGTTTTATCTTCCACCCATTTAGTCATATAATCTGTGCAGACCACTATGTAAACTTTTTGATTGGATGGGGGGTTAATGGGTCCTACAAAGTCTAAGGCCCATCTTTCGAATGGTTCAAGTACTATCTGGGGGTTTAATGACATTTCATCCTTATGATTAGGTTGGCCCATTCTTTGATAGCTATCACAGGCCCGGACATAATTCTTTGCATCTTTAAAGAGTGAGGGCCAATAATACCCCATCCTAAGAATTTTATGTGTTGTTCTCTTATCAGCAAAATGCCCTCCACAAGGGCCATCATGACAAGTTTTTAGTAGATCATAAACCTCATCTTCTCTAATGCACCTTCAGATTTCTTGATCAAGTCCTGTGTGGAAAATGCACCCACTTATCCAGCTATACTGGGCACTTTGTTGAATGATTCTTCTTTTCTCCCGATGGGATAGGTGTGGTGGTTACTTCCCTGCAACCAAGTAGTTAGCGATGTCTGCATACCAAGGTGAGTAAGAAGATACTGCAAATATATATTCATCAGGAAAGGAATCATCTACTGGGCTATCATCATCAGGTGTTAACCGAGAAAGGAAATCAACAACTACATTTTCTTTT
>JZKD02S0423767.1:0-21951 GCA_000966675.3 Picea glauca | reverse complement strand
CGGCATCCAAAACCCTAACCCAATGACCTAGATTAGTCCAAAACCCTAATTCCTTAACCGGAAATAGAAAACCATTGCCGAAAACCATGTGCCGAAAACCACCTAATATCATGTGGTCCTGGAAATATGTCGTCCCGGAAATATGTCGGCCCGACGATAATATGTCGGCCCAAAACCGACGAAAATATGTTGGCCAAAAAAAAAAAAATTCGGGGGCGCTGACCCAGAACCCCCGCGTGGGGGGCTCCGCCCCCCTGCACCCCCCTCTTACCCCCCTACGTGCCCAGCGCAGGCGCTCAGACACTACTACTCGTGCAAAGAATATAACACATACCCAACAAGGTGGAGATGGATAAGGATCTTAGTGAAATTCGAGCACAGATGGAGAAGTTAGCATTCAAAATGTAGTAGGAGTCAAAGGTACACTGGAGATATGAATGGCCTTTGAAGAGGACAACCATATGGCATGTTCAAAAATTGTTGCCCATAAGGTAGCAATAGATTTTAAAAAGGTGGCTGATGCATGATGAAAACCTTAGTCATAATGGAAATAGATATGGAAAGAGGCTCATAGATTGCTAGGTGGGAAATGAGCAGGGATCTGTGTTGAAGGAAAATCTCCCTGCGGACAGGTAGATCTCCTCTTGAGAGCTAGACTCTTAAATCTTAAGACAGAAGATGCTTATCATGGACACTCACTTCCTTTTAGATCTAGATAAACTAATGTGTGAGGAGGAAGGAAAAAAGAAATACCTTTTACCGGTGTTTGTCCCTGCACGGTCCGAGTTGAGCTCTAATCTTAAACTCCTCGATAAGCCCTGTAGACAAACAAAAGTTCAAACAACTTTCTACTCTACTGAGATTAGTTTGAAATAGATCTATCTATTAGAGACAAATTCATGTGATATCAAACACAGACTTGAAAGAAACAGGCCAAGCATATTATATTAATGAGAACAACAATGAAGAAAACTTACAACCATAGATGTGAGTGCAACAACTTCATCAAGTTCCCCTTGTCCAAACCCTTGCTTAAACAATCCACACGCAGAATGTTGATTCTCCAAATGACATACCACTCATGAGATCATAATTTTGGTATAATTGTCAATATCCATTCCCCCTCCTCCATGGAAACCCCTCATTATATAGGATTCAGAGGTTTAACCACCATGGAGAAGATCTCTCATCAGATCCACTAAGAAAAGGATCTCTAAGATATTTGGGAAGAAAATATCTCTTAAGGATTTTGGGGAGGAAATATCTCTCAAGGATTTTAAGGAGGAAATATTTCAACCATCCATGAGATCCTCCACCTTCCCTAAAAAATAGGAAACCAATTTTGAGGTGGATCCTCACACTTAATTACTTTATTTTTCATGAATATTAATAATAATTCATGTGCACTTGATTCTCTCACTTAATCAATTTATTTTCCATGAATATTAATACTAATTCATGTGTACTTAGTATTTCTTTTCCTTCATGTAATATATCCCTCCTCCACATTGACTAGGGATTGTGACATAGGTTATTCCATGGTGTCAATGTGTATGTGACACTTATACGACACTTTACAACACTTAGGGTGAGGTACCTAGGTGTGCAAATTTCATGTGTAACATAATGCCCCCTAAAGTGTGAGGTCAAAAGAGAGAATGATGGACGGAATGCTTTACAAATATTTAAAGCAAGGGTGTGGACTCAGAGAACCTGATAGAAGCTGCACACAAACATCCAACAAATATTATGACATGTTTCAAACCCAATGCAGGCATACCTATGCTTGAGTGATAGAGACTTGCAAGATATGGCTACCATAAAATACATTGCGGATCCATAATTATATTGATAAAAAGGTATAGCCACCGAAAATACACTATGGATATATACTCCCATGACCTGAACTGATCGTATCCATGAAGAATACACAGTGGATCTATGAGATGACAATACATATCCACGACCAATACAAAGTGGATCTATGTGACAGAATGTGTGTCATTGTTCAAGAGAAACTCCATCGCAACCCGGGAAAAGTACATATCAGAGTGATCACTCAACCCAAGGTCTTCTTACCGATCCCAATGTAGTATGAATCTAACCATCTGAATAGATGTCCTGATGTCAAACATGGCAGAAACCACTTGATTATCGGTCAATGATGTAAACTGTTAACAAGCACGAGGGGGATCACCATTGATGTCAATGATTCCCAAGGTACTTCTAGTACATTCCAATGAATGTGAATGGATGAGCTGAAGTCGAACATCCGTGGAATCATTCGATTAGAGGTCAATGATGTATTTCCACTATCAAACATGAGGAGGCCTGCCATTGAGGCATGCAGGTCCCAAAGTACTAACTGGTTTCTAAGTCTAGTTCCTGGATAATGTGTTGAAGTCGACAAGAATAGACTCGTTGAAGGAGGGCCTTAATGTATCCCCAATCAATGACATGAAAATGACATAGAGATGTAATTAGTACATCAAATGAACATGGACTGACATGGGTATTGAGATAAGATATTTGTGATGGATGACTCTCGAGGTGGATAATTCCCTTGAACACTGAGGCACAACAACAGAAACATGACACAAACCAAAACATGATGATGCAATGAATACTGTGACTTTCGTCGGGTGATCTAAAGGAGTAAAAGAAACTCAGAGGCTTGGTTCAGTTCAGAGGTTTAGTGGATTAATATGTGCACAAAGACAAAGTGTCATGTTCAAGGGAGACTCTAAGAGTTACTTGGTAATGTTCTCAAAAACTGCTTGGCTTGCTTCCTTCAATTTTTCCCCCCATCCAGATAGATGACTAACTCTTTTTGATTTAACGAACTCAAGGAGGGTAACACATGATCGATATAACTCACCTTCAATAAGTTCCTCTTCCTTTGTTTAAAAAACTAGAAGAAGTAAGGGTTCAATCCTGTATGGGCCTGCCAATGTTTGTTTAACGAGTCAAAAGACAGAAAACTCGAAGTTTTTTTCATGATTATAGAGCCTGGAAAAACACTTAAAAGAGAACTCTCTCAGTTCCTTTTTCGTAAAGAAGTCGGATGAGACCAAAAAAGAGATAAAATATCACTCAACAAATTTTTTCTTCAAATACTTTAACATGCGTGAAGAGAACAAGGTCGCTCGGCAATCTTTTCAAGTTTAGAGAGTCTAAAAATAACTTGAAGATGACTCCAATGTTGTCCTTTTTCGTAATGTTAGTCTCACGAGGCTGAAAAAGAGACAAATTATCACTCAAAAGATGCCCTTTCAAACCTTTTAATGAGTGGGAAAGGAAGCAAGATCACTCAACAATCTTTTCATGTTTAGAGAGTCTGAAAAGAGATTAAAGGAGACTCCAGGGGGTTCCTTTTTCATGTATCCATACAGGTCCGAAAAAGAGATAAAAGTTTACCTGGATGCATTCTCATGTATTTTTGAGCATGAGAAAGAACAAAGACTAAGCTCGGTATACCCCCAGCTTGAAATCTAGTGGCTTAACTCCAAAATGATCATCAAAGGTTGGAGACATGCCCTCCAAGCTTCAATTCATTCATCGACTTTGAGGTTGTCACCAATTTCTCTACGAGATGAGAAAAAGGAGAAGGGTGGATGAAAAGAAGGTTCAAGAGAGGTGACTATTTCATTTTTTAATGAGCTTGACATAGGAAAAGAACTATGCTCAGGGCCTCTATTTCATTTTTTAACGAGCTTGCTACAGATAAGAGAAACTATGCTCGCAGACTCTGCTTGATCATGGCTTCCAAGAGAATAACACTCTAGAAGGATACCATGTCAAGGGAAAAAACACGGTCATGGCCTCCAGGAGATCTTCGCTGGATGGAATATAATCACTTGGGAAGGAACACATGTTAAGGGTCACGATAGGGGTAAGGAGATCAGGCTCCAATAACTCTACTGCATAAATCACCATGTCCACTATTGGATCCAAATCATCAGAAGTTGAAATCATGGGAGATGATGGAAAATCAACACTAGGAGGGAATATAGGTTGTATATCTGGCTGAATTTCTTCTCAAGGGGGAAGAGAAGAGGATCGATGATGGTTATTATCCCAAGGTAGCTTGTCAATGTGAAGCATTTCCAGAATAGATTCATCCGAGGGAAAAATGGGGGAAATGTAATCGATCACAGATGACAAAGAACTCAACCATGATTGCATCGAGGAACTGTCGTGTGCCAATAGATGTTGGTCATCCGACGAGGGAGAGGCGGATTGGACAGAAACATATGATGGTTCGACTGGACTAAGTGGCACGGTGTCACCCAGTGCATCAAATTCCAACGGATGAGGTACAATCCAAGGGTTAGATGATTCCAAAGATTGATAATCCATTGTCGAAATCATATCGTTGGTGGAAATATGATGTGTGGTCGGTGGAAGTGGTGTAGGGAAGGTACCCATGAGGCTAGAATATTTCAGCAAGCCAACACCAACGCTTTCATACATGATCTTATGGTCTCCCAAGAAAGGAATATTGTTGGTAGTAGGAATGTGAGCATCAATCGTGCAGAAATCCAATTGATCAACAGTGACAATTTTGCCCTGATGAGGAAATTGGACACATCGAAAAACCGATTAGGAAACAACAGTCATGGAATAAAACCAACTTCTTCCAAGTAACAAGTTGTAATTGAGGGGAGCATCGACCACCTCGACATCAATAGTAATAGTTTTTCCACCCAATTGGATGGGAAGGGACTGTAAAATCCCATGGGGATGAAAACCTCACCCATCGAAGGCGCGTAACATCATTGGGGATTTGTTAAGTGCAGGTGATTTTAAAAATTTCCAACATGCTAAAGACATGACACAAGTTGAGGCTCCCTCATCCAGAATAGTTCAGTGGATTTGTTGATTGTGAACAACAACATCAACCAGAAAAGAAAGTTGGTGAGAGAGTCGAGACACATAATTGTCCAGGTTAAACATGATATGGTTGGATGACTTAGGATCAACAGTGCCAATAGTGGCAAAAAGTGTTCTACATTGATTGGTGAAGTTTTGTAGAACTTCTAACGCACACATAGCACACGGTGCTTGAGCCAAATCTTCAACAATGTTGTATTTTTGGGCGGCACAGAGAGGGGGTTTGAGCAACCATGGATTGTTGTTGTGGAAAAGGTTGAGTAAGCACAATGGGTTGTGACTTTTCTTGGGAAATTTTGGCCACTTCATTGCAAAGTGGACATTCTTGAGTGTAGTGATCGTCACCACAAATGATACACGGGAATTTCAGTTTCCATTGTGGTTGCTTTTCGGTAGTAGGTGTTTGAGCTTGATTTTTTGGTTGTTCATTGTTATTTTTTGATTTATTCTTTATCTTTTTCTTACCTCCGGATTGTTGTGAAGGGGCAAATTGAACTGCATTCACCTCAGAGATCTGATTTTGGGGGGAGGTAGAGGAGAGTGTGAGCGATTGGGAAGTATATTGAGTTTTGACGGAACCGATAACACCATCCGCATGAGATGAGGATGAAGGTTTAGATGGATCGGTATTAGCTCGAGAAACATTTGGTAGAAAATCATACAAAGTACCAGATTGTGAATAAACCAAATCTAAGTACTAAGCCTGAGCGATGGCTTGTTCCTCAGTGACCGCGCCACCCATAGCGACATCGCAAGCGATCGGGGGTAAAAGTGATTTAGTAAACCATTCTGCCAATAGTATGTCAGGAATGACTTCCTTGATCATCCTTATTCGTCTTCTCCACTCATGAATATGGTCAGAGATATGCACAGAGTTCGTTTAACGAAGGGAGGTCAAGAGTTCAGTACCCATCTCGTAGAAAATAGGCAGTTGAAAGTGCATGAGGAAAGACATAGCGAGGGAATTGAAATCATGAAAAGAAGCATGTGGTAGTTCAATATACCACTTTTCCTCTGAGCCTATAATTGTTCACTGGAAAATTCGCAAACGTATAGAATCATCCATGAGGGAGTTTGATGAACACCATAAATGGAAAGTCACCACATGGTTGTTTGGATCTTTGCCATATTTTCCGTCAAATTTCGGAATATCAGAAGGAAGTTTAGCTGGAATGACTGGCCAAACCGATGAATGAAAAATAGGATCATTAGTTAACCGAGACAAGTCTGGGAGATCCAAAGTCGCAAGGAAAGGTAGCTGTCGGTTAATTTGCAGATGATATTGGTGCGGTATAGGAACACTAGTAGGACCATAAACTAGGTTAGGTGGATAGTTGTAACCAGTAGGTCCTCCTACATTCGGTTGTTGTTGGTCAGGATAAACAGGATTCGATGATGGATGAGAAACATTTGCATAACCCGGCGGGGTTTGATCATTATAGGCCAGGTGATTTAGTTTCCCATGAGGAGGATAAACATTTTTCCCTTGAGAATGGTAAGGAGTAGATCCCAGAGGTGGATACACATTAGACCCATGAGGAGGATAAGATTGTGGTCCCAAAGAACTCCAGGTGGTGTTTGGGATGCCACCAAGATAAGATTGTCCGTAAGATGTTCTGGAAGGAACATGATTTGATACCCCTCCTAGTGGATTATGAGATGAGTTCCCCCCAACGTGGGGTTGAATGAAAGTTTCTTCTGAATATACTGCCTAGGATTGTGAAGGGTTTCCAACAAACGAAGTTTTTCCCCCTGCCAGCGATGGATTAATGACCGGGGAATGACTGGCAAACGGGGGTTGCCCTCCAGGAGGAGCATGAAAAAGGGGCTATCCCCCAGGAGGGGTAGGCCCTCCATGGAAAGGTATTCCTCTAGGAGGGAAAGGTTCATTATATGGTGGTTTCCCTCTAGCCGGTTGTGTTGGGCTAGCAGGGGTCTGCATTCTCGGCTGAAGAGATGTCCCAACAAGATCATGTGGAACATGTGGAGTTGTAGAGTATAAGCTTGTAGAAACAGGGGTAGATATTGAAGTGCCTTGGAGATGAGTAGAGGTGATGAATCCACCATTAGGATGGACTTGTGTTGGTGTAACAGTAGGGTTAATAACCTGATCGACTAGGTGATTCATGGTTTGACCGGATGGTCTTGTTTCACTAGGAGGGTCATGAGGATGAAAGGGTTGTCGAAAGGATTCAAAATGTTCATAGAGATCACATCTTGATGAAGTCCTCCATACAGAACGAGCAGGTGTGGGATTGGTATCTACTGCAGTTCTAGGATGAACAAGAGTCCTATACTCATCACCAAAGATTGGTTTTGTGGATCCCATATATGTTTCGATAAAAGTCCTCTCTGGTAATCGTGGGCCTTCTTCATCTATGACGTTCCCAAGGGAGTCTAAATGAACCAAAAGTGGTTCGAGAGGGGTTACTGACATAGTTGTAGTGGGATAGTTAACCGTAACCAAAACGCCTTCTAAGTTATCTAATGGAGGAGTAATAACACTTCCCGCGTCATATTGATTTTCACCTCTTTACGGTAGTTGTTTTCTGGAGGGTTAGGAGGTAAGGGTTGATAGCATTCCGGAGGTATCCCTTGCATCCTACATGATCTATGAAGACCTTTATTGTGTACAGGCTCAATTATGGAGGATAACATAACACACTGAAAATCTAGGGCCAACTAACAAAAAGAAACATCATACGCTAATAAAATATATGAATTAACCAAGCAAACAAAACTTCTCTCGATGATCGTACTAGTTGGTGATGAAATCCAACGTCGCATGATCAAGTCGAGAAGGGGCTAGGATATGGTGGAATAGTTACAATGGTGACCTGCTTAACGGACTTTCACCTTGGTCCAATATTCCACGTAGTAATTGTGGATTTACCCTCCAAGGAGACCGAGTGAGTTTGACCAATGTCTATTCCAGGTACAGTGAGACTTCCTTTCACCATCACCTTGTGTAAGTACCTAAATATTATGGCAACTAAATACACCAATTCGCAGTGAGTCCCTAGGCGGGTACAATTAGCATTCGTTTTACAACTGTTCTTTACTCAAAGGGATAATTTGGTATAATTCTCAATCTCCATCCCCCTCCTCCATGGAAACCCCTCATTATATAGGATTTGGAGGTTTAACCACCATGGAGAAGATCTCTCATTAGATCCACTAAGAAAGGGATCTCTAAGATATTTGGGGAGAAAATATCTCTTAAGGATTTTGGGGAGGAAATATCTGTCAAGGATTTTAAGGAGGAAATATTTCAACCATCCATGAGATCCTCCACCTTCCCTAAAAAATAGGAAACCAAATGTGAGGTGGATCCTCACACTTAATTACTTTCTTTTTCATGAATATTAATAATAATTCATGTGCACTTGATTCTCTCACTTAATCAATTTCTTTTCCATGAATATTAATAATAACTCATGTGTACTTAGTATTTATTTTCCTTCATGTAATATATCCCTCCTTCACATTGACTAGGGATTGTGACATAGGTTATTCCATGGTGTCAAGGTGTATGCAACACTTATACGACACTTTACGACACTTAGGGTGAGGTACCTAGGTGTACAAATTTCATGTGTAACAATCTGTGCATGTCGTAAAATGCTAGGTGGGTAGAGGAGACATCCCAGGTTGTCAGTTGGGTAGGGGAGAAGAGATGAGCTCAACCGAGAGTTCATTTGTTGAAGAGGAGGCAATATAGAAACCTCACTGAGGGGGAAATTTGCATGGAACTGTGAGTTGTGTGAATGAATATGATGACAAGTTAGAAACTTTTATCACAAAATAAGGGGAAGACTAGAGATACATTTTGATCATTGGAGGAGTCGAGATATTCCTACCAAGCGATCGAGGAGAGACTATCATAGATGTTGCAGAGGTGACAGAAGGACAACCAATAGAAACTGTCAAGGAGGAGAGGGAACATATACTAATGTATGTCCTGATGGGAGGAGAGGAGAATACACTAGAATCGCTCGACATTTTTAGCCAAAAAGATGAACAGGAGATGACTGCAATATTGGAGTCTGCAGTAGATGAGGAAGCATACAACATAGACTTTGTTGGTTTGTCTGATTAATTAGAATCTCTTGAGAGAAGAGTGGTAGTGCAATGTGTGCACATCCAACAGGATAAGTTGGAAGCAGATGAAGGACTACACCAACATGAGGAGAAGTTGGAGGAAGTTGGAATGGAAACAACCGAAGGACTGGCAGGAGAAAATCTGTCAGGAGAAGTGGTAGCTCAAAAATAGTTTAGTGATGAGGAACTTGTAGAAGTGAAGACTGCAGAAGAGTGGAAAACTAAGGCCACAAAGGAAGAATATGTCTTTAGAAGGTTAGTGTGATTTTCCCATCGACAAGGAGAGAGCGTAGTGAGCTAGTATGCAACAGAGGAACCAACCAGGGGAGCAACTGGACAATGTGATCTAGGATATCAGGGAGATGATGTCGGGTTCAACAACATAAAAGGTCAATATGAAGAAGCTGGATGAAAGGAAGCCTGCATGAGTAGCAGGGAATATGTAGAAGCAGTGACAAAATAAAGGAGCCGAGAGACAAGTCCAAGATAAAGTTTGGGATCCAGGTGGATTTCAGCCACATTGGAAAACCCATGAGAAGGAGCTCATGATTTTTTCCACTGTGGAGTATGATGCAGAAGCATCGCTCCATATCATCATGCACCAACTAATAAACACATGTGGTGCACATTCAAGGAAGGAGAGGCATCGTCCTCTTCAAATTTTCCTTGAGGATCCAAGGTGTGACCCATGCATTAATTGGAGACAAGCTAGAAGAGAAGAATCATGCCTTCGCATGAACAGGAGATGAGGTATCCATTAATAGGATGATGACAAATTGCATCTATGTTTGATTTGGGGAAGATTTATATCACTGTAATTTGGCCTTTTTATAAGCCTTAGGGATGGTGATTTGACACCATTAGGTAACTTGCGAGGGAAGCTCATGGAACCCTTCTTGTATAAATCTTTGTATTTTAGGCAAAGTAGAGGTTGGTTGAGGCTAGGTGGTGAAATATTGGATAGTTTTAGATAGTTAGAGGAGAAAACACAGAGAGTTGAGACTCAATTGCAACTCATACTCCACCATTGTAATTTGGCATTCCACCATTAATAGAAAATGAAAATTTTTCATGTTTTTTCTTTTTGTGTAATGGATGTTGTGTTGTGAATGTATTTTACACGTTTTTGAATTCTAGATGGATGTTAGAAATCTTCTGCAGGGGTAGATATACAAATTTCTATCTGTGAGTGTCCTAAGTTAAGTCTGGTTCTCTGGGTTGAGTACAAGGAGTGCACAACAGAGCTGGAAAACTTTGTAAGCCAACATAAGGAGTGTGGGTTTGAACTCATTGGAGTCAAAAGAGAAGCTATTAGGAGGGCATGCCATATTTACTTATAGACTCAGGGAGAAATTTCAAGGTGGTTATATCCCTTGAACATAGAGAGTGTGTGGGGAGAGACACAATGCAAAGTTATTGAACACTCTAGAATACTCTTCTAGGAGGGCATCGAGCTTGCATAAGCATACCCAAGAACTACACATCTGAAGGTGTAGAAGAATCCCAGAATTGTTGAATATTTTGGAGAAGGAAGGTTTTGTCAGAAGTGCATTGATGAAGGAAAGAAGATGCCTTAAGATTTCCATAAGGCTGAGGAAGAAGTCGTCAAAGAAATGAGCCAGTGCAAGGACTGCACCTAAGGTATCGAGAGTTCACCTTATAATCTCAGGAGGAAGGGTGAGAGACTTCCATGACAGAAAACATAAGCTCATAGAGGAACTTATAACCATGGAGGTTTTCAATCCGAGCAAAGTCGTAGGAGAGTTGCACAAATTTCTACAAGGAGTGAAAAAAACCTTCGAGAACAACCCAAGTCTCGAAAGGAGAAATTACGCTAAGTGTGCAAAGGAGTCGAGGACTTGTTGAAGTCCAGAATATGGAGAAACTATCCATCATCAAGGAGGAGACATGTGGTATAATATCAAGGAGTTTCGGTAGAAGGAACTTCAGAAGGTTTGCGGGAGCTAAAAAGGATATTCACGAAGTCACGAAGAGAGATTTCAAATCCAGGTTATTCGATCTAGAAGGACACGTGGAAAAGTATTAGTGCATCACTAGTTCACAAGTTGGAAAAGAGGGGTTGAGAGGAGATAGGACTCGCGAATTCCGAACTCACAATTCAATCATAGCCATTGATCATGAGAGGAACGAGGACCGTAGCTTTGGTCCTGAAGTGTTCGCCTATTTGGAAATATGGAAAGGGAAGGAAGCGGTTCGTGAAAGTATTGAAGTGAAATATCGTGAAGGGAGTTGACCCACAGTCACAGTACGTGGCCATATCAAGGAGGAACTTAGCAATGATATCTAACAAGTCAAATCGGTTCCATCAGGAACCTAACAAGTCATTCAACTCGATGAATTGAACGATCCTAGATCGGGAGGTCGAGCCACTCCCAAAGGAGAGAAAGGAGAGGGGGGAGGTTGTCTTCACATACCATCACAATATATGTGTCTAAAAAATGTACCATACCAAGCATCAACCGTGTACCACAACCTGTACCATAATAAGTGCATCCACCATGCACTGAAACCTATGGCAAACAATGCATCAACCATGCACCATAACTTGTACCATATGCCTCAACCATCAACCATGTACATCAACACCATACCAAGTACACCAACAATGTATCTCAACCATATACCATATCACTCAATCATGCCATACATAATGTACCATTGGATATATCAATAAAGTACCAACAAAGATGTACCTAAGCAAAGTACTTGTAATGAATAAAGTTCTAAAACGTATATGCAATATTATTCAATATATTATCTACAATTACTCCAAGTTTCACTTCTTAGAACATACCGCAAAATGCGTTATAGAAAAAATTCCAGATCTTGTTGAATTTTGGCGTATTCTAGAGAGTGAACTTGTATATCATGCCATACATGGAATATTTGATATATAGATCTAAAAATAATAATAAAATACTAAGGATTGTATTATATCCAATTCATTTGGTCTAACTGAATTTGGATCCTCTAGGAAGAAGTTATGACCTTTTTTACATGGAAAACATGTTTAAGACTAGTTTTTGGACTAGTCAGAAACCCAAATGCTGAAATTTTTACCACAGCTACCTTGGCATGTATTCTAAAATGCCACCATGTTTCTCTATTGGAATCATTCTAGAACAAAATTTATATCAAAAATAGTAAGATGACTTGTAAATAACCTACCTTAGAACACATCCTCACAACACTTCATCCCCCCTTGGAATTTATCCCTTCTTCACTTCATCTTCCCTCTAAAATTTTCCGCATATCTCCTTGGTTACCTAAGATAACAATACATTTCTCACTTATACAGATATTCAATAAACTTGTGTGTATAAATGAGAGGCTATGTATGTGTATTTATACTTTTCCAAGTGACTTCTTTAATTAACTTTAGGGCTGACTTGTAACTTCTTGTTTACAATTGTTTTAACCTTTTTCCTCATTTTGGGGTCAACAAATAACTTCTTGTTGCAACAGTTTATGGGATTATTAACCATAATTTGGGGATTCTTAACCATACTTCAGGACTTCCATCTTCAATACATCAAAATGCCTTAGCCTTGAGGAACCACGTGGCATACCACCTATCACCATAAATGGCATGACGAGGACTATCCATCCATGAGTGAGTTATCTACATTTGCACCTTCCTTCATTTCCATATTCCTCAACCAAATTTGGGTCCCATAACCACACCTCCGGGGCTACATGTAGAATACATCAAATGCACCCAACTAACTCACCATCAATATCGATCATAGAAATGTCAATCAACTATCCAACAATATTATCCACATCTTTGGACCTCTCCAATAGTTGAAATGAATCTCTAAGGGTTGAAATAAATCTCTAAGGGTTGACATCAATGACAACCAACTATCCAAATCAACTATCCAACAGAAAATGGCTCTGATGTGAATGAAAATATTTCCTACACATATGTGTAGAAGGACATGAATCTGAGTAAACTTCATTGATAGGAAGATAAGGAGATGGCCAATCTCTTCCAAATCAATATTTAGGCGAAGAGGACCAATATAGATGCTCTTTTATACTTTGGTTCATAGGATAATCTCATGGAAAAAAATATATTAAGAAATCTTGGATTGGAGGGTCACAATCATACTATCCCCTGTCCATTGGTTTGGATAAACAAGGATGAAAATATCAAGGTAACAAAGCAGTGAAAGATTAATTTTGTTGTAAGTGTTGATTTTATAGATGAAGTAGAATTGGATGTAGTACCATTGGATGTATGTGGAGTAGTATTTGGAAACCCCTAAATCTATATGAGGGATGTTATATTCATGTGGAGAGATAACCGGTACCGCCTCATCAAGGATGGGAAATACTTCATCATCAACGAACACAAATGAAAAAAAAACATTTCACTAGTAAGTTTGAACCAAGCTAATAAATTGATCAATTCTAGCAAGAAATATGTTTTACTTTTCCTAAGAGAAAATTATTCTCGTGAAGAGTCATTAAAAGTAAAGACATCCCTGGAAGGGTGTAATAAGGAGTATAAAAATGAATTGGATGAGTTGATAAAGGAATACAGGGGAATTTTCCAGGATCCTAAAGGGATACCACCTAAGATGGTAGTGGAACATGAAATCCAATTATTTCTATACTCCCCATTACCGAATATTGGGTTGTATAAATAGTTTGTTCTTGAAGAAAATGAAATAAATAAGTTGTTGCAACAATTGTTAGATTAGGGTCTAATTCAACCATGTACCTCACCTTGTGGTTCACCCCTCATAATTGTTCCCAAGAAGGATTGGACATGGAGAATGTGTATTGATTATAGGGAATTTAACAAGATTACAGTGAAGAACCAATACCCTCTTCCTAGGATTGATGATCTGTTGGACCAGCTGCAACATGCCAATTACTTCACTAAGAAATATTTTAAATTAGGATATCACCAGGTATGAGTAAAAGATAAATATACCTAGAAGACTTCCTTCAATACACAATTTTTTTTGTATGAGTAGTTTTTTATGTCATTCGATTTATGCAATGCACCAACTACATTTATGAGACTAATGAATGGTTTTTTATGCTCTTATCTAAATTCATTTGTTATTGTCTATTTGGATGATATACTAGTTCATAGTGCTACTTGAGAGGAGCACATCTCACATCTTATGCAAGTGTTAGAGACCCTGAAGAAGCACCAATTGTTGGACAATCTAAAGAAATGTGAGTTTTCTCAATAGTCTTTGGTGGATCTCGAGTATGTGATCGGCGAAGGAGATTTCAATATAGATCCTTCCAAGATGGAGACCATTTTGAAATGACTAATTCCTACAAATTGCATAGAAGTTAGAATTTTTTTTGGGTGATCAATATTATATAATTTAGGGATGATTTTAGGGGATAAATTTCTCTCATGGGCTAATTTTCCATGGTTTTTCCCCCAAAAATATTCTCTATTCTAAAAATGATTCGCCCAAATTCTATAGGATAAAATTATTTTACCTTAAAAATCACCAATCTTTTATACAAACTATATAAAATAATTAGAAATTTGAATATTTTTACAAAAAATTCTCTAAACATTTTGAAGTTGGCATATGAAGGATTAGTAAGATTCGCCAAGGTTTCTACATTTTAAAATATTTTTTCAAACTTAAAATCATCCATGGTTATATTGATAATGACATGAAGGAAAATATATAACAAGGAAAAACATAAATATATTTCAAGAAACACAATAATATAATTAAACTCAAATTCTATTAATGGTTGTCTGGAATACAAAATACTATAAAATGTAAAGCACACAAGTTAGCTAGAATGATGGTATCTTATATTTGAATATAGATATGTGATGGATATGCTTGTCACACATACAACCCCATAAGTACCCTTTTAAGGGATGGGGTATTAAAATTCCTATTTTTCTCAATCATCTAAAAACCTCTTCTTGAGGGAACCATTGTCTTCTACTCATCAAGAGATTTGCAATGATTGTATCCATGATCAAAACCTATCTCTACATTAAAAGTTATGGCCTTCCAAATTTTATTATGCCCTCTTTACCCTCAAGTCACTTCATTTTCACGTAGCATCCCTGTGGCTCCTTCCACTTGTCATCTGGCATGGCGTTGATGTGGCATCCGACACCTGGCCCTTCGAACCTCGCCCTATCAGTCCCTCATCCCATTCTCTAAATTGACAACTCTGATTTATTTGGGACCCTTTCTTCAGAGTTCTCTTTCCATGAAATTGTATTTCACTCCGATGGTATACTCTAACCATGCATACTTCGACATATCTGATCGCTCTCAAGGTCAGTTAATCAATGATCTTGAATGCATCATATTTCTCATCTGCATGATGGTTAAATCCCGCTTCCATTTTATAATACCTTGCATACATGGAAATACATCCACATGACACATGGAACCACCCATGAATTGAAATGTGGGATACCATGGTTATACACGTCATCAAGGAATACTATATCTTACCTAATCAGGTTCTTCCACCCGTCCTTTTCATCTATGCGATCATGTGGAACTCCATGATAGATCGATGGTTATCCTCACATTGTTTCCACTCCTCGAGAAACAGTTCAAATCGATCCTCAGATTCCTCTCATAAGAGTGCACTCATTCTAGTAGTTCAAATCCCTCCGACATGTCCACTTTGATGGATGGCAGAGATCATTATTCTCCCCCGAATCAAAGGTTGATATTTAAGGTGTCAACCTAAAGGAATTTTCTCCCAACCTGACCTAATTTCATATTGTCAACCAATCAACTATCGACACATTCCATATTGGAGGAAACACTAGCTTCCATCTATCATGACACATGGCTCTGCCACTGCCTGCCACCTAGCGTGACAAGTGGCATACATCACTCGACACAAAGTTTTGTATAAAAACCTCGAGTCACCTTGACATGTGGAACATTCTCTACTAGAAACATGACACCATCCACATCACCCTCTTGATACCTTTGGTAGGATATCAATGGTCTAGATCTCCTTTCGGAGTTCCTCCGATCATGGAAAATCAACGATCCTAATCTTCTCTCGGAGTTCCTCCATCGAATTCCTCTAGAACCCCTACACAAAAATATTTCGATGATAGTATTATTGTCGATGATGGCGATCTTTCCATCCTAGATCCAATGATCCTCACTCATCCTCGGAGTCCCTCTTTTATAGCTCACCCATCTCAATGACTCCAAAAGGCCTACTCCAAAGGCATTCCCTTCATCAAATCTAACTGTTTGTTAGGTAGCTAGAGAGGTAGTAGTGGGGGCCCAGAGGGCGCATGGTGATAATAGTGGAGGTCATTCAATGTAAGGTGGACTAGGTCCACTATATTATTAAATAAGGCCCACTATGGTAGTTAGATATAATAAATGTAAGGGGACTTCTTAGAAGGCTCTACTTGTTGAATATTCCTCCTCTAGAATGTTCTTAGGTGATGGTATCACTATATAAAGAGGTTCAAGCAATGTAATGGAATATCAAGAGAATTATTGTATTATGGAGTGGTAGCTCAATAGGAGGATTCCCCCTCGAAGAGGCAAGTGAACAGGAGATGATCCCTTCCATAATTGGATCCATTGTATGGTGTTTCCCTACCTCAAGGGTTTGGTAATAATAAAATGTGGTTTCTTCTATATTTCTTTGTGAATATATTGTGTATTGAGTATTTTTGGTGGTTATATTTGTATTTAGGTCTTTGGTTCTTAACAAACACTTGGTAAGAACTAAATATTTGCATACAAAAATACCACAAAGATTCAGAGAACAATATAGAAAACCACAACTTTATTATAGAAATCCTTGAGGTAGGGAAACACCATACAATGGATCCTATTATGGAAGGGATCCTCTTCTGTTCACTTGCCTCTTCGAGGGGGATTCCTCCTATTGAGATACCGCTCCAAATACAATACTTCTCTTCATGTCCCATTACATTGTTTGAACCTTTTTATATAGTGCTACCATCACCTAAGAACATTCTAGAGGATGAATCTTCTAGAAGTAGAACCTTCTAAGAAGTCCTCTTATATTTATTATATCTAACTACCCATTTATTATATCTAACTATCATAGTGGGCCTTATTTAATAATATAGTGGGCCTAATCAACCTTACATTGAATACCCTCACTATTATCACTATGGGCCCTCTGGGCCCCCACTACTACCTCTCTAGCTACCTAACATTTTGTTGTTGTTGGAAAACCTAGGATTGTTTTAACCAACACAAGGATAGATGATTTACCTATTGAAGTTCAAAAATTGTTAGAGGAATATGTGGGTATTGTATTTGATAATTTTACTAATGAACTACGACATGTTAGAAGTATTAGGCATCATATCGATCTAATTCCTGGAACTAGTTTTCCAAACAAAGCAGCTTACAGAATGACTCCAATAGAAAATGAAGAGATCAACAAACAAGTGCAAGAACTGTTGAACAAGGGATTGGTCAGAGAAAGCTTGAGTCCATGTGTTGTACCTACAGTGTTGAGTCGGAAGAAAGGAGGAGAATGGTGAATGTTCACAAATTCTAGAGCCATAAACAAAATCACCATCAAGTATCGTTTTCCTTTACCAAGAATGGATGATTTGATGGATTGTTTAAGTGGTGCCAGATATTTTTCAAAGATAGATTTAAAGAGTGGATATCATCAGATTAGAATGAGGGAAGGTGATGAGTGGAAAACAACCTTCAAGACAAACAATGGATTATGTGAGTGGTTGGTTATGCCTTTTGGTTTAACTAATGTACCCAGTAATTTCATGAGACTTATCAATGAAGTGCTTATGGAATTCACAGGAAACTTAGTCATTGTTTATCTAGATGTATTCTTGTTTTTAGAAAAACTAGAGAGGAACATGTTAGGCACTTGAATTTGGTTCTAAAGAAGCTATATCAAGAGAACCTCTTAATAAACTTGAAGAAATGTTTCTTTATGAAAATATAATTGGTTTATTTAGGATTTCTGATTTCACAAGAGGGATTAAATATGGATCCAGAGAAAGTGAAAGAAATTAAAGCGTGGCCATCTCCAAGAAACATATTTGAAGTTACAAGTTTTCATGGGTTGTCAAGTTTCTATAGGAAATTTATGAGAAACTTTAGTGGTATTTGTGCTCCAATCCTAGAAACAGTAAAGACGGAAAAACAACCATTCATATGGACAGAGGTAGGAGAAAAAAGGATTCAAATTGTTGAAGGAAAAGATTACTGAGATACCTATCTTATCTCTCCCAGATTTCAATAAAGTGCTTACAGTTAAGTGTGATTCTAGCGAGACAACAGTTGGAGGTGGCTTGAGTCAAGATGACAAGCCAATTACATATTTCAGTGATAAACTGAATGATGCAAAATAGAAATACTCCACATATGATAAATAATTCTATGCAATAATCCAAGATTTGAAGAAATGGAGGCATTACCTCATACCTAGAGAGTTTGTTTTATATTTTGACTATCATGCTTTATAGTTTATCACTAAGAAAGAGAAATTAAATCAAAAACATGCTAAATGGGTAGAATACATGCATAATTTTACTTTTGTATTAAAGCATATTAGTGGAATATCTAACAAGGTTGCATATGCTTTGAGTAGAAGATGTTTAGTTTTGCAGGAGTTCCAGGTGAGTGTTCTTGGATTAGAACATCTCAAATATATGTATCCTGAAGATGAATATTTTAAAGAAGCTCATGAATCATGTCATAATCTAGTTATGAGAGATAGAAGTCCATGGATAGATTTCACACTACAAGAAGGGTTGTTGTTCAAAGGAAGTAAATTGTGCATTAAAAAATGTTCAATGAGGGATAATTTGTTGCAAGAAAAGAATAGTGGATGACTTGTTGGTTATTTTGGCAATGAAAAAACTTATGATGAGTTGAGTAACTTTTATCATTTTCCAAGAATGAGGACATATGTTCATAAATCTGTTGGAAGGTGCAAAGTTTGTCAGCATGAAAAAGGCATCCATCAGAACACATGCTTATATCAGCCACTGCCAATTCCAAAAATACCTTGGGACGATGTGAGTATGGATTTAATTTTAGGGTTGACAAGAAATTAGAGGGGAAAGGATTCCATTTTTGTTGTAGTAGACATATTTTCTAAAATGCAACATTTCATACCCTGTTATAAAACTTGTGATGCAACTCATATTGCAAATCAGTTTTTTAAAGAAGTAGTAAGACTACATGGTCTTCTGATTAGTATTGTTTCAGACAAGGATACTAAGTTTGTTGGACACTTCTAGAGGACATTGTGGAAGAAATTGGGGACACGTCTTCATTTCAGTTCAGCCTACCATCCTCAAACAGATGGTCAAACTAAAGTTACAAAAAAAAGTTTGGGTAATATATTAAGAAGCTTGGTAAGTGAACATCCAAATAAATGGGATTTAGCTTTACCACAAGTTGAGTTTTCTTACAATGAATCACCCACCATAAGTACAGGGTTAAGTCCTTTTAAAATTGTTTATGGAGTGAATCCCAGAGGAGTGTTTGAGCTCAGAGATTTGGGATAGATGGAGAAGAGAAGCACAAATCCAAAAGATTTTTCTTCAGATATGCAAATGTTGCATGAAAAGGTTAAAAGACTGCTACAGGAAAATAGTTTCAAGTACAAAAAGAAAGGATATTTGAAGAGAAGGTAAGTCATTTTTGAAGAAGGATATTTAGTATTGGCACACTTGAGGAAAGAAATATTTCCTAGAGGGACCTATAACAAACTGAAGGTTAAAAATATTGGCCCTTGAAAGATATTGAGGAAGTTTTTAGCCAATGCATATGAGATTGAACTTGCAAAAGACATGGGAATCTATCCCATATTTAATGTAGCAAATTTTTATTCTTATGTGGAACCTGAAGAAAAACAGTTAGAAAATGAATTGGGAAAGGACAGAGAACAAAAAATTAAGTGGCAGAAGAAAATTCCTACAGAGAAGAATTTGTAGATGGAAAGGATTTTGGATACTAGAGTGTTGAATAAGACTATAGGACAAGAGTACTATGAGTACTTGGTGAAGTGGAAGGACCATCTAGTGGAAGATGCTACTTGGGTAACTGTTGCACTCATACATAAAAGTGATACTACTGCAGAAGAACTCATGAACATGAGTTTATGAATATTTTTCTGACCTGAGGAGTCTGATGCAAGAGCATGCGATCAAAGAAATAAGTCATCATTTGATTTTGGAGGTTAAATTCAAGTTTTACCAAAGAGAGTTGGTTCCCTTAAGTATTTTTCTGTTTTTAATTGAAATTAAAAGTCTAAGTAAATAATGGTTAAGGATTTCGAATCCTTGTTTGTAATAGAGTTAGAGTTTGTTTTCATTCTTAGCCTAATGTATAGGATCTAGAGTGGAATAAGGGGTTCGATCCAAATATTGTGGATATGAGAACCAGAATCAATGTGTATTTAAGTTCATCGAGGCTTTTATATTCAAGGTTTTTGAGAGTTAAGAGAGAAAAGGTGGTTTCTTGAATAAACAAGAAGTTTGGCAAAATTTTGGAATGTCGACTTAATGAAATTAAAGTTCATTTTAAATTACTAACTCTTGGAGCCAATATGCATGAGTTGGATTAATACATTGCTGCAAAACTTCGAGTTTTCTATTGCAAATTCGCGTGGAATCACCATCAAATTCTTTGTGGAACAAACCTGTGAGTATTTGAGTTTTAAATCCTATTATTTAACCTATGTTCTAAATCCAAATCGTTAAATAAATTGTTAAACCGTGGGGATAGCAACATACAAATATTGTATGGTTAGGAATTGATCCAAGGATTGGATCAACGGTTTAAAATCCCCATCATTCATAACACATACACAGACGTTAACACAGGGAACCAGACCCGAAATCTTTATTAAAATCTTTGTTTGCAAGTTCGGAGTCTGATTCACCATCGGACTACTCATATCAAATTCAATGATAGCATAAACCCAGAGGTTAAATATTAGAATGGGGCTGAAATCCCATTAAATATTGTTTGTTGCATTTGGAATCCGAAGGATATACCGTATGTTTAAACATTTAAATTTGGTTTTAAATGTTTATAAAGTTGTGTAGGTTTAAACTTGTTTATAAAGTTGGAATAACAATATTACATTGCAATATTGTTATAACCTCAACCGTAGATCTTTAGATCTATCGGTTCTTGTAGACCTACAATTAAAATATAATTCCATGGGTATATTGTAAGGTTTTATTGGCAGAATTTGCATTATAATATTACAACTTTTATATTGTTTTAAGTCACATTGTTATAGATGTAAAGTTATGTGTTGTAATATTACATGGTGTTTTATATTACCTGTTGTATGTATTATCATATATATAATGAATTCTTTATGGTTTATTTTTTTGTTATGGTTCAATTTATTTTATGTTTATGAGAATGATATTCATGAAAAACATGATAGGAATCTTAGGCCTTTTTGTAAGATCCTTGATACAACTAAGAATCTTAGTTGTTTTGTAAGATGCTTGATACAATTATATGACACAAAATGATACAAGTATATGACACATATATTCATACTACTTAGAGTTCCCATTAATCATATATATTTCATCAAAATGCACCATTGCTGCAATTTACATTACAAGCCTAAGATGATACATTATAAGGGTCAAAATTCAAGAGGCAGTGCATTCAACCTCATTGAATGTGTGGGTATGATGGTCTAAATGTTCTTCCTTGTTATCTTAGGAAATGGTTTGTAATCTATATAGTGGTTGGTGGTGATCATTTCACTAACAAATATTCTCTTCTTCTATTCAATAACTTATAAACCAAGCTCATAACATCCCAAACACCAGAATTCAAATTCTCAATGATTTGAAAACAACACCTCAAACAAGAAAACCATAACTTGACACACACTAAATAAAATATTTAACATGACTAAGAAAATAAAAATTATAAAAACTAT
>JZKD02S0423701.1:0-17883 GCA_000966675.3 Picea glauca | reverse complement strand
CAAAAAAAAAAAAAAAAACTGTTTTCAGAATATTAAAGTCGTAATCATTCTGAATAATAAAATCATTTTTAGAACTAACCAAATCATTTATGTAGATTCCCTGCCTTTTACCTGATAAAGACATTGCCGCTCATATGCTAATCAATCCATGCTATTTCAATTGCAAACAAACACTGTCCTACCATATTAGATCACTCGCTATTTTCATTATTTATAATCATTGTCTATAAACTACAACATAGATAACATTGTCTTTCCAAACGCAGAGATAAAAATATGATCATTGCCGATTTAAAATATCTTTGTTGTCTATTAAATAAATTTCACAGAGTTAAAAATATGATAGCAATGTTAAAATCATTTTAGAAACGAAAAACAAAAAGCAGTTAAAATGTCATTTCTATCTTATTAAAGAAAAACTATATAGCTATGTTAAAAGAATTTAAAAAAAATAACAATTATATCAAATGAGTTCTACCAGGTAAAAGTGCTGGGGTAAATTCGTAATCATTTTATTTTAAAAACGTTGTACATGATATTGCAATCACTATTTATTACAATAGTTGTCACTACACTTTAAAAACATAGTTAATATTTACATCGTATTCAATACAGATAAATCACAGTCAATACCCAACCAAGCACTGCGATTCATCATTAAAATCGCAACGATGATACCAAACAATTTCTGGGATTAGTCAATAAAATCACAAAGGTTTACCAATCAAGTGCTGGGTAAAATGCCAAGAAATCGCAGAGATAAAGCACAGAGATAATCAACCAAAATCAAAGAGTCTAATCAATCGAAGATGAATCAGCAAAAATGCAGAGATACTTAGAACAAGAAGGCACAAGGAATTGAGATTAATGACAAGAGAAAAACGCTGAGGTAAGTAAGGGTTTGATAATTGGGAGAAAATTTATGCTGCAATCGTCAACCATGCACAGGAAAGAAAGGTATTTGCATCTATAGGTATTTAAACACTGAAGTGACAACCATCGATTTGTCTCCTGGTCGACTGCTCAGGCATGGACTAATGAATAAAGGGATAAGCGAAAAACACAAATTTCTTCGTAATGATCAATAAAACAAATATAGAAAGGTGATAGCAATCAGGGTTGGGTTCGCCAAGGGAATCAATTCAAATGTAGTGAACTTAAGGCTGGGATGACCTTAAGTTCATTGATTAAAACAAAACGCCGAGTAGAACAAAATCTTAGACACTAGAAGTACAGTAATGAAAGCACAAGAACATTATTAAACTACCATTCAAAATATACACAGGCGTACCTTTTTCAAATGCAAAAGGTTCAAGTCATCATCCCACACATGCTCTGTCCAACTCCTGCTTGTCGACCGATGTGACCTCACCGGTACCTCCCAACCAATGCTAGGGGTACTATTCTTCCCCCTGTTCCCCCCAAACCACAAAGGGGCCACACACACCATACCAGAGAACTGCTATCACCCAAATCGCCTCTCAAGGTTGAGCTACCACTCATTACCCAAGTTGGGTATCCCAACTCCCACAAGAGAAGTTCAGTCAAGAAAAAAATTCAATAGTGTAACGTTACGCATAAATATGAGATCCATACTCCTCCTCCATCCTTTTTATAGATTTTTTAAGTAATTAGTTTCCCAAATTCCCATTAAATTCCTTTTTCATTAATTTAATTAGGGAAAACCTCCCCCGTACACATGTCACCCATCCCTTAGTTGCACCAGAAAATTAATTTTATTAATTATTTAATTATTTCTATTTCCCTCACCCACCTAAAAACATTCCTAAAAACATTCCTTGGTGTCCCAATATTCCTTTACAAATCTTAAATGACTTATGCCTTACTTAATTCCTAGTTGAGTTCATAAATAGCAGGTTCCCAAGGCAAGATTCCTTACTAAGTTAGACATTCAACTTTTTCTTTATGTTTCCCCCCCTTTTTTAGGTTTCCCCCTTTTTCTTTAATTTTCCTATTTCTTTTAAGTTTCCCTCTTTTTCCTTTTTAACTAAAAATCAATTTAGCAAGTGTAGATAAAACAACCATTTACCCCTTTTTCTTTTAAACTAAAATTAAATTAGTAAAAGTAGATAAGAACAACCATTTCCCTTCTTAAAATTTTAATCCTCCATTTTAATTTTGACTTTAGTAAATAATTTGAATTTCTTACCCCCCCCTTCTTGTTACAATGTTTATTATTATTATTATTATTATTATTATATTTTACCACATGTTCTACTAGACCTAGGTTTTAATTTCACTAGGCTGGGCGAAATTTTTATTAGGAAAAATTGTTTTTAAATATTACCTATCACATCATTCATTTTAAGGATGACTAGGTTTATTCACTTACCAGTTAAAATCACGACGTGCCTTTCAGGATGCACTACATGCTCCAAGGGTGCCACTCACCTCTTTCCTTTTTGCTTGCACAAAATGCCCTTCAGGACACACTACATGCTCCAAGGGTGCCACATGCCTCTTTTCATTTTCCTTGCACGATGTTCCCTTCGGGACACACTATATCCTCCAAGGGTGACACTTGCCTCTTGACTAACTTGGTAGACATCAAACACCTAGAGTCAATAATCCGCCAGGTGATCTTGTGGGAGACTAAGGGCCTCTAAGGAATAAGTCCCTTGCCTTATTGCGCACCCCTTAGAATCATCGTGAGCGATTGTTGCATTCTTCCCTCACGACATCGTGGGTATTCTCAAACTAGGTAATCATTAACCTACAGTTCGAGCCACGTCAGGAGTGATAGTAGGCTATGGCAGGGTTGTTTTCCACACCTCTCCCTCAAGTCTTTGGTTATCCTGCATGACCCCTCTACTCCACATGTGAGTCTAGTTGACAAGCTATTGTCAGCCTGCATCCATCAACGAATCATGTTAGAAACAATAATCAATCATCATAACATCTAATCATATATACATGTGTCACATCTATAACATTCAGACTCAACAGTCCTCTCCCTGACTCAATCCAGAGTCCAAGGGGTTTCATCTATGCTTCTACATCCTCAATGTCCAAAGTTCTGAGCACTTAGGAGAACCTTGTCAATGGAACCTGTCTATGTGAATACAAAAAAATAAAATATCGCCAATCCATAATGTCTCATAATCATACTCGAACGATCGATAGTATAATAATCAGAATCACTTGCAAGAAAGTGTTCTTAAGGATAAGTTCTCTCAATGCACACAACAATGGGATGCTACATACACTCCCTCTTGGTTTAAACTTTGTCCCAAAGTTTCACAGTATATAAATTCTGAAATACAATGTATCACAGTATCATAAGTCTATCTATCAAACAGAAATGGAAACTACGGGCACATATCATATACGTCTTTCAAGGTCACCGAGTGCAGACTATAGTTTTCCCACTGGACCTTGACTTGATCTACTGTTCGATGTCATAGCTGTTAAATGTGATGTTCCAGGATGTGAATTGGCTTAGCCATGAGCGCAAATTCATCCAATACCTACAAGGTACTTGAGTCAAAACATGTGTAGGATCACTAAGTTAATGTCTCAAATAGAGATGCAAAAGACATCATGCATACGCCTCAAGGATCAGGCAAGGCTAGTCAATAGGCCACAACCCTCTCTTTTCCAAAATATCGCAGGATCGCATGAACCTAGGGGATATTCTATCACCCTTTCCAAACTTGATCGAACTCTTATGCGGTTTCACCCGCAAGAATACTCGATCACCACATTGTGACTACAATTGACATGATGCACATCGAATTAACTCTTCTGCAAATCCTGTGCTTCCTTGATCCTTTGTCTTATAGTTTTCATTTAATATTCCATTTCTTGGATCACTTCTGGTCCCACCAGGACCCTATCCTCAAGCTAATCCCAACTCAAGACGTTCGACATGGTCGCCCGTAAAGAAACTCGAAATATGTCATATTAATGGTGCTTTGATAAATATTGTTATACACACATTCTACCAATGGAAAGAACTTTTCCCAACGCTTTTGTTGGTCCATAATGTACATACACAACATGTCCTCCAGGATTTGGTTTTTTTGTTCAGTATTCCCGTCTGTCTCTGGGTGATATGCGGTACTAAAGTTAAGTTGGGTTCCTAAGGTCTCTTGGAAACTAGTCCAAAATCGTCCTGTAGACACCAATCCTCTATCGTATATAATCCTCTTAGGCATGCAATTCCATCACAATTTCACTGAGTAAACTATAGCTATGTTAGGTGCCTGATACATCATATGCACCTGAATAAATGAGCACTCTTTTCTAGAGTGTCGATTACCACAAAAATCGAGTCGTGTCTCCTTTCTATCAGTGGCAATACAACAATCAAATCCATCAAAATGCTCTCCCATTTCGATTTAGGAATAGTGTGGTTGTAGTAATCCTGCCGGATGTCTATGTTCAACCTTCACCTACAGACATTCTAGACATCTAGCCATGTAGTTGACTATGTTTGTCTTCATCCCTTCCAAAAGAATAAGGGTTTAAGGTCTTCCCTCATCTTCGTGACTCCTGGGTGATCCATGAACACTGCTCTATAAGTCTTGTTTAGGATCAACTTCTCAACCCATCGTTGGGTGGTATGTAAAATTGACCTTTAAATCTCAATGATCCATCATTGTCCATAGTAAATCCTTCAAATTTTGGTACCATCATTGTGTTTTGTATGATAAAATCCTTGACCGCCTTGTACCAGTCATCGTTTCACTGTAAAGTTATAATATTTTCACATAGATTCGTCTGAAGAGGAAATCTTCAACTCAATGCATATTCCACTCTGTTCACTGTCCCTTTTATGTAAAAAATCTCTAAATCATACTCGCTAAAAAATTCCGACCAACACCATTGTCGCGCGTTCAAGTCTCCTTACGTAAATATGTGTTGTAGTCCATAGTGGTCCATTTTTAGTTCAATTTTCATCCAATAAGGTAGTGTCTCCAAACTCTCAAGGAATAAACAATGGCTAACAACTCCAAATCATACATTGCATAGCTCTCCTCATGCCTTCGCAACTTTCTCGAGATGTAAGCGATCACTCGACCTTCTTGCATCAAGACTCCACCTAAGCCTTCCTTGGATGTGTTAGTGCATACTAAGAAGTTTGCNCTAACTTGGTAGACATCAAACACCTAGAGTCAATAATCCGCCAGGTGATCTTGTGGGAGACTAAGGGCTTCTAAGGAATAAGTCCCTTGCCTTATTGCGCGCCCCTTAGAATCATCGTGAACAATTGTTGCATTCTTCCCTCACGACATCGTGGGTATTCTCAAACTAGGTAATCATTAACCTACAGTTCGAGCCACGTCAGGAGTGATAGTAGGCTATGGCAGGGTTGTTGTCCACACCTCTCCCTCAAGTCTTTGGTTATCCTGCATGATCCCTCTACTCCACATGTGAGTCTAGTTGACAAGCTATTGTCAGCCTATATCCATCAATGAATCATGTTAGAAACAATAATCAATCATCATAACATCTAATCATATATACATGTGTCACATCTATAACATTCAGACTCAACAGTCCTCTGCCTGACTCAATCCAAAGTCCAAGGGGTTTCATCTATGCTTCTACATCCTCAATGTCCAAAGTTCTGAGCACTTAGGAGAACCTTGTCAATGGAACCTGTCTATATGAATACAAAAAAATAAAATATCGCCAATCCATAATGTCTCATAATCATACTCAAACGATCGATAGTATAATAATCCAAATCACTTGCAAGAAAGTGTCCTTAAGGATAAGTTCTCTCAATGCACACAACAATGGGATGCTACATACACTCCCTCTTGGTTTAAACTTTGTCCCAAAGTTTCACAGTATATAAATTCTGAAATACAATGTATCACAGTATCATAAGTCTATCTATCAAACAGAAATGGAAACTACGGGCACATATCATATACGTCTTTCAAGGTCACCGAGTGCAGACTATAGTTTTCCCACTGGACCTTGACTTGATCTACTGTTCGATGTCATAGCTGTTAAATGTGATGTTCCAGGATGTGAATTGGCTTAGCCATGAGCGCAAATTCATCCAATACCTACAAGGTACTTGAGTCAAAACATGTGTAGGATCACTAAGTTAATGTCTCAAATAGAGATGCAAAAGACATCATGCATACGCCTCAAGGATCAGGCAAGGCTAGTCAATAGGCCACAACCCTCTCTTTTCCAAAATATCGCAGGATCGCATGAACCTAGGGGATATTCTATCACCCTTTCCAAACTTGATCGAACTCTTATGCGGTTTCACCCGCAAGAATACTCGATCACCACATTGTGACTACAATTGACATGATGCACATCGAATTAACTCTTCTGCAAATCCTGTGCTTCCTTGATCCTTTGTCTTATAGTTTTCATTTAATATTCCATTTCTTGGATCACTTCTGGTCCCACCAGGACCCTATCCTCAAGCTAATCCCAACTCAAGACGTTCGACATGGTCGCCCGTAAAGAAACTCGAAATATGTCATATTAATGGTGCTTTGATAAATATTGTTATACACACATTCTACCAATGGAAAGAACTTTTCCCAACGCTTTTGTTGGTCCATAATGTACATACACAACATGTCCTCCAGGATTTGGTTTTTTTGTTCAGTATTCCCGTCTGTCTCTGGGTGATATGCGGTACTAAAGTTAAGTTGGGTTCCTAAGGTCTCTTGGAAACTAGTCCAAAATCGTCCTGTAGACACCAATCCTCTATCGTATATAATCCTCTTAGGCATGCAATTCCATCACAATTTCACTGAGTAAACTATAGCTATGTTAGGTGCCTGATACATCATATGCACCTGAATAAATGAGCACTCTTTTCTAGAGTGTCGATTACCACAAAAATCGAGTCGTGTCTCCTTTCTATCAGTGGCAATACAACAATCAAATCCATCAAAATGCTCTCCCATTTCGATTTAGGAATAGTGTGGTTGTAGTAATCCTGCCGGATGTCTATGTTCAACCTTCACCTACAGACATTCTAGACATCTAGCCATGTAGTTGACTATGTTTGTCTTCATCCCTTCCAAAAGAATAAGGGTTTAAGGTCTTCCCTCATCTTCGTGACTCCTGGGTGATCCATGAACACTGCTCTATAAGTCTTGTTTAGGATCAACTTCTCAACCCATCGTTGGGTGGTATGTAAAATTGACCTTTAAATCTCAATGATCCATCATTGTCCATAGTAAATCCTTCAAATTTTGGTACCATCATTGTGTTTTGTATGATAAAATCCTTGACCGCCTTGTACCAGTCATCGTTTCACTGTAAAGTTATAATATTTTCACATAGATTCGTCTGAAGAGGAAATCTTCAACTCAATGCATATTCCACTCTGTTCACTGTCCCTTTTATGTAAAAAATCTCTAAATCATACTCGCTAAAAAATTCCGACCAACACCATTGTCGCGCGTTCAAGTCTCCTTACGTAAATATGTGTTGTAGTCCATAGTGGTCCATTTTTAGTTCAATTTTCATCCAATAAGGTAGTGTCTCCAAACTCTCAAGGAATAAACAATGGCTAACAACTCCAAATCATACATTGCATAGCTCTCCTCATGCCTTCGCAACTTTCTCGAGATGTAAGCGATCACTCGACCTTCTTGCATCAAGACTCCACCTAAGCCTTCCTTGGATGTGTTAGTGCATACTAAGAAGTTTGCGTCCGTGTCAGAGACCTTTAGTATCAATGTTTCTTTCAACAACTTCTTGAGCCTCCGAAAATGCTTACGGGCATTTCTCCATCCAAAAAAAATTCTTATTCTTCTTCTACAATTCCATAATCGGATTCTCTATCTTTGAAAAACTCTCGACGAACTGTTGGTAGTATCCTGCTAAAACCATGAAGCTACACATTTCTGGGACATTCGTCAGTGCGGGACATTCCCTATTAGCCTCGACCCTTGTTGAATCCATAGTGATACCTTCACTAGATATGACATGCCCTAAGTAGTGAATCTTCGATTGATAAAACGAGCATTTAGACAATTTCCCATATAATTTTTTCTCTCGTAGAAACTGTAGTACCAAGTGCAAGTGCTCCATGATCCTCCATCATCCGAGAGTAAATCAAAATATCGTCAATGAATACTTGGATGAACTTTTCCAAGTATTCACGAAACACCCCGTTCATCAAACTCCTAAATACCCATGGGACATTTGTCAGTCCAAACGGTAAAACAATAAACTCATAATTTCCAATCCTCATCTTAAAGGAAGTCTTAGGGATGTCATCCTCTTTGATCTATAACTAGTGATACCCTAATCGCAAGTCGATCTTTGGAAACACTGTCATGCCTTTAATTTGATTGAATAGATCATCAATCCTTGGAAACAGATATTGATTCTTGATCGTTGCCTTGTTCAATGGATGGTAGTCAATGCAGAGTCTCCACTACCCATCCTTGTTTCGTAAAAATAACAGGCACACCTGATGCAGGCACGAGAGTAACCTCTAACACCCACTCTCAGGATCATTCAATCACTCATGAGACGAAGTGGCTCTTTCAATTCCCTCCTTGAATCTCCATTGAAAACCCGATCCACAGGTCCTTAATTCGCCCACACGACTTTTCTGCACTAAGCCGTGATCTTCCCCGACTCAGTTTCGGGTTTCAGAGTTTCTTCTTCTCTGATGTTGAGAGTCCCTGTCCTCTCGAAATCCCGAAATCGGATTCGTCGATGTGCTCCCTTTCGGCCTTAGCCCCTCCTGGCTATGCCCTGGTCCATGTGACCTCCACTCTTAAGACCACAACCTTATATCCTCCTATCGGGATTTCAAGGTTTCCAATGGAAAAATGAAATCTCCCTCGGGTCTGCCGATCTCTCGAATCCTGATTCTCCGATATGATGATAGCTGGCCCCTCGATGGCGCTTTCCCCCTTGTCATGATTTCAGACCTCGCGATTTCGAATTGTAAGGACTACTTGTCCACGGGATTCTCGATATCCCGATGCGTGATTTCCCAATGTGGCTCTCCTATCAGGTCTCTTCTTCTTGGAGGCCTCGATCACTTCCACGCGTCCTCTCCAGATGGACGGTCCTGATCACCTCTTGTTGTTTGCGACTTCAAGTGTCCTATATGTCTTGTCTCCAGGACTCGAAAAATGCCAAACTCCGATGTGCCAAAGTACCGATGGGCGCTCGATCTCCACCACGTGTCTCCACTAACGGACGGTCCAGATCATTCCCGGGAATTTCACCATGGAATTGCCCGATTTCTTATCATTGTGACTCCCGATATCACGAACGTCGATATCCCGATGCCTTCGAGACTCAACTCTACGAACCAGTGCCTAGATCTCTGAAATGGATGATCTTATGACACGCGTCCTCCCTCAGACAGACGACTGTGATTCCTTCGCTATTTCGAGACTTGAAATGTCTCAGCCTTCTTGACCTCAGGATCTCCGATATCCCGGTGTCGATATCCCGATGCCTGTCAATACTTTCGGGACTTCGCTTCTATTCTGCTGTGTGAGGTTTAACTCCCTCGCAACTCCTGACAGATCTAATGGCTGTCAGATTCTCTACTCAAGATCTGACGACTCAGATCATTTCTCTCGTGCACTCCTCCTGTGCGTCTCCTCGATGTAGAAACCAATGATCCAGATCTTATCTCCTTCTCCGCCCGATCTGATTGCTACTGTGCTCCTCCTGAGCCTGCGCACTTTCTTCCCAAACTTGGAAGAATTTCTAAAACTCAAAGGCCTCAACCTTTGTCCTCTTTTACCTTTGCGAGGTTTCTTGTCCTCTTTTCCTCGATGTTGTTCCTCCTAATTTGTGCTCCCGAATCCTCAAAGGATTCTTTGACTCCTGCACCTCTGCAGAGTTTGCTCACACACATAGTGTTGTCTCTCCTGAGCTTCTCGAACGATCATACCCCTAAGGGATTTTGTCTTTCTTCCTTTCTCCTACAAATGGATAATGTTGGGATGCCCTCCTGGCTATCCTCTGCCTCAAGAAACCTCTTGCTGAGTCTGCAGGGTTTTCAGTAACCCTGTGAAGATCCCTCAGTGGATTCTTCCTTTAGAATACAGAACTCAAAGAGTTCTCTTCCCTCTGTGCCTACCTGCACAATGTATCAATGCCCACCTGGCAGAGTGTCCTTCCAAAGAATGTTCAACAGTTCTTGCCTCTGTTCCCTCCTATGCACCCGCTCAATGCCCACCTGGCAAAGCTCTCAGAATCCTCAGTGATTCTGTTTCTTCTTAAGAACTCACAGCATAGCTCTCCCTCTGTGCACTCCTTGCACCTGCTCAATTCCCACTTGGCAGAGCTTCACAGAATCCTCTAGTGATTCTGTCTGCAACTGTGTCTCTCCTACACAATATTGCCTCCAAGGTGTTCAACAACCTTGAGGTCTTCCCTGAGTTGTTGATTCCAGTTCTTGTGCCACAACATGTCTTTGTCTGAACCCGCAGAATTCAGAAGTGCAACCTCTGTGCACGGCTTATCAGAACCCTCAGCGTTCTGTCACAACCTCCTGGCATGAAGCCTCAAAGACTTTCACCTGAAATCAAACCAACTTCTGCAAATGCAAACCTACAACATACATCTACAACACATAAAGAACACTCACAAACATTCATTCAACATAGAATACATGCAGGAAAAATTGCTTCTGTTTATATTAAAATGGAAAATGACTGTTTGTACAAGGTGTTCCTGAGCATAGCCTGTAACAAGGTCGCGACTCTTCTCTCTTCTGCTCTCTACTCACAGACCATCACACACTAACTACCAAAGAGATACAATAGATCTTTTTACATGAGGGAGCTCTTTGAGCTCTTCTCTCCAACCTACCTACCCTATTCAATTACATTGAATGGGTTGTCTAGTCCAACATCTGGATCTAGATTTCAGCCATACAAACATTAAATGTCGATCTTATCTACAGCTTGCGCAAAGGCATAGCTCTATGGCTCAACAACCTAAGAAATTAAATTACATTCGATTCAAAATAAAAGATGAGGGCTACGCCTCTCTTCAGCATTGAATGTGTGCGCTCGATGTGGCTAGCTGGCTGGCTGGCTGACGTGGAGAGATGCTCCTGCATCATACTCCTCAACTGCAAAATTCATGAGCTCCTGCTCATGAGCTTCCCATCTCTGATGTTGAAATCCTCCTGGATCCCAAATCATCCTTTGGAGCTGTTTATCTGCTCCATTCTGCTATTGTTGCTTCCGTGTTGCTGCTACTACTGCTTCTTCTTCCCTGCTCAGCTTCTCCTCTCTGGTAGTTTCTGCTGATATCAACATCAACCTTTTGATCTCCTCGATCACTGCATCCAGCTACTCCAATGGCTGGCTCTGTTTTTGCAGTCTCCCCAACTGCAAAAATTTTCTGCAATTGGGTAGATCATCATGATCTCCCAAGACATCCTCTTCGTCTTCATTTGTGGCCTCAAGTTGCCACTCTGTTGTAGACCTCTGTTCTGTAGTCTCCCTTTGACTGACTGGTTGTTCAATCACCTTCTCTGACAGCTCAACTTATGTTAGTTCTCTTGTTGGCTATGAATTGTTCAACCAATCCTCCAACATCTCTAGCTCCATCTCCCATGGAGTGATAAATCTGCCTGCTCACTCTTTGGATTCCTTTGCTGCTAGCTTCCGTGCTACAACTTCTTCAGCTTCCTGGCTGAAGGCATTGAGAAACTCCTCTGAACGCTCATTTTATTCTTCGTCATCTTGGGCTGCTTCCAAAGTCTGCTCCAATTCCTCTCCCCTGATGGTCTCAGCTGATTGTTCTTCTGTTCTTGCTGCATCTGCAACACAGATTTCTGCCTCTCCTTGGGCAAGTGGTAGGAATACTTGAATTCCCCCAATCATCATAAGGCTCCTCAAATCCTCCTCTGTCATCTGCACCTACTGATCTAAATTCATTTCCGAGCTCACTTTCTCTGTCAGCTCCTCAGGTTGATCAAAACTCACCTATGAGTTTATGAGACTCTCAGACAATATCATCTGCTCATCCCTGCCCACCTGGCAATATGGGATGCTTCCGCTGCCCTCCTGGCGGATTATGAGATCAACTGATCCCATCTTCATCAACACTCCTTGCTAAATTGAACTCACCTCTGAGTCCATGAGACTTTTAGATAGTCTCAAATTCTCATCTCTGCCCACCTGGCAATATGGGATGTCTCCACTTCCCTCCTGGCAGTCCATGGAATCAACTAATTCCATATCTGTTTCCTTGCCCACTTGGCAAACTGGAAACCTTTCGCTGCCCTCCTAGCAGTCTTCGAGATATCGCAACGATCTCATTTCATTGCCCAGCTGGCAATGTGAAATTCCTTGGTTGTCCTCATGACAGTCCGTGAGATCCCGCAGTGATCTCAACTCTTTGCCCACCTGGCAATATGGAATTTCTTGTTTTCCCTCCTAGCAGTTCTTGAGATCCTCAGCTGATCCCAATTCATTCTCCTCACCGAGAATTCTACCAGTCTCTGGTTCACACACCTGAACCATTTCTTCAGGTCCATTGAGGTTTTCAGCATACCTCAACCATCCTCTTAACAAACTTCGCTATCTTTTGACCATCAACTCCTTGACTGGCCATTTTATCTTTGGCTTCTTCATGGGCCATTCATATACCCATCTTGGCTTGGATTTCTGCTCCATCCGCAGTTCAAGCTTTTCTATGTCCGCCCTTATTTCATAGAGCTCTTTATCCATTTCTGCAAGCTTTTCTTCTTTGCTCTTCCTCCTAGCATGCCTATGGTCTTCAATAACCATGGTGTTGTCTTTGTCTGCTTTCCTAGAAAACCTCCTGCTGTCACTCTGCACCAAGAGTGTTACCAGCTTCATCCTATAGTCTCATTGACTTCTTTCTTGATTGTTGCCTACCTACAAACAATCACCATAGAGTCTCCAACGCTCTATCTTCTTTTCTCTCCTCTGTTTGCAATATACAAACATAATCCCGCTCTTATAGAACTTGATGTGTATCAGAGTGATCCTTACCTCTTATGCCTCCCTTTCCTAAAATATACAGACAAGAATCAATATCTGATACCACTTGATGCAAGCGCGAGAGTAACCTCTGACACTCGCTCTTAGGATCATTCAATCACTCATGAGACGAAGCGTTTCTTCCAATTCCCTCCTGGAATCTCCGTTGAAAACCCGATCCACAGGTCCTTAATTCACCCACACGACTTTTCTTCACTAAGCCGTGATCTTCCCCGACTCAGTTTCGGGTTTTGGAGTTTCTTCTTATTTGATGTCGAGAGTCCCTGTCCTCTCGAAATCCCAAAATCTGATTCGCCGATGCGCTCCCTTCCGACCTTAGCCCCTCCTGGCTATGCCCTAGTCCATGTGACCTCCACTCCTAAGATCGCAGCCTTATATCCTCCTATCGGGATTTCGGGGTTTCCAATTCCAAAATGTAATTGCCCTCGGGACTGTCGATCTCTCGAATCCAAATTCTCTGATATGTTGACAGTTAGCCCCTCAATGGCGCTTTCCCCCTTGTCGCGATTTCAGATCTCGTGATTTCGAATTGTCAGGACTACTTGTCCACGAGATCCCCGATATCCCGATGCACTATCTCCCGATGTGGCTCTCCTATTAGGTCTCTTCTTCTTGGAGGCCTCGATCACTACCACGTATCCTCTCCAGATGGACGGTCCTGATCGCCTCTCGCTGTTCGCGACTTCAAGTGTCCCGGATGTCTCATCTCCAGGACTTGCGAAATGCTAAAATTCGATGCACCAGATTATCGATGGGCGCTCGATCTCCGCCATGTGTCTCCATTAACAGACGGTGCAAATCATTCCTGGGACTTTCACCATGGATTTTTCCGATTTCTTATCATCGCAACTCCCGATATCGCGAACACCGATATCCCGATGCCTTCGAGACTCACCTCTACGAACCAGTGCCCAAATCTCCGAAATGGATGATCTCGTGACACGCATCCTCCCTCAGATGGACGGTTGTGATTTCTTCGCTATTTTAGGACTTGAAATGTCCTGACTTTCTTGACCTCAGGATCTCCAATATCCCGAGTGTCGATATCCCGATGCCTGTCAATCCTTTTGGGACTTTGCTTATGTTCTGTTGTGTGAGGTTTAACTCCCTCGCAACTCCTGACAGATTTAATGGCTGTTGGATTCTCCGCTCAAGATCTGATGGCTCAGATCATTTCTCCCATGCACTCCTCCTGTGCATCTCCTGGACGTAGAAACCAATGATCCAGATATCATCTCCTTCTCCACCCGATCTGACGGTTACTGTGCTCCTCCTAAGCCTGTGCACTTTATTCCCAGACTTGGAACAATTTCCAAAACTCAAAGGCTTCAACCTTTGTCCTCTTTTTCCTCTACGAGTTCTCGACTCTGAGTGCTCGTCGTGCGTTCTCCTCGACTCCTGAGTTGTGCTCCTGAATCCTCAAAGGATTCTTTGACTCCTGCACCTCTGCAGAGTCTTCTTGCACACACAGTGTTGTCTCTCCTGAGCTTCTCGAACACTCAGACCCTTAAAGGATTTTTTCTTTCTTCCTTTCTCCTACAGATGGAGAATGTTGGGATGCCCTCCTGGATATCCTCTGCCTCAAGAAACCTCTTGCTGAGTCTACAGGGTGTTCAGAAACCCTGTGAAGATCCCTCAGTGGATTCTTCCTTCAAAATACATAACTCAAAGAGTTTTCTTCCCTCTGTGCCTACCTACATAATGTCTCAATGTCCACCTGGTAGAGTATCCTTCCATAGAACGTTCAACAGTTCTGCCCTCTGTGCCCTCCTATGCACCCACTCAATGGCCACCTGGAAGAGCTCTCAGAATCCTCAATGATTCTGTTTCTTCTTAAGAACTCACAGCAGAGCTCTCCCTCTGTGCACTCCTTGCACCTGCTCAATGCCCACTTGGCAGAGCTTCACATAATCCTCTAGTGATTCTGTCTGCAACTGTGTCTCTCCTAGACAGCCTTGCCTCCAAGGTGTTCAACAACCTTGAGGTCTTCTCTGAGTTGTTTATTCCAGTTCTTGTGCCGCAACACGTCTTTGTCTGAACCCGTAGAATTCATAAGTGCAACCTCTGTGCATGGCTTATCAGAACCCGCAACGTTCTGTCACACCCTCCTGGTGTGAATCCTCAAAGAATTTCACTTGAAATCAAACCAACTCTTGCAAATGAAAACCTACAACATACATCTACAACACATAAAGAACACTCACAGACATTCATTCAACACAGAATACATGCAAGAAAAATTGCTTCTGTTTATATTAAAATGGCAAATGCCTGTTTGTACAAGGTGTTCCTGAGCATGGTCTATAACAAGGTCTCGGCTCTTCTCTCTTCTGCTCTCTACTCGCAAACCATCACACACTAACTACCAAAGAGATACAATAGATATTTTTACATGAGGGAGCTCTTCGAGCTCTTCTTTCCAACTTACCTACTCTATTCAATTAAATTGAATGGGTTGTCTAGTCCAGCATCTGGATCTAGATCTCAGCCATACAAACATTAAATGTCGATCTTATCTACAACCTGCGCAAAGGAATGGCTCTATGGCTCAACATCCTAAGCAATTAAATTACATTCGATTCAAAATAAAAGATGAGGGCTATGCCTCTCTTCAGCATTGAATGCGTGCGCTCGACGTGGCTGGCTGGCTGACTGGCTGACGTGGAGAGATGCTCCTGCATCAACACCCCACGGTGACACACTTGGACATATAAATACTAGGTACCTCAACCATCCTCTTAACAAACTTCGCTGTCTTTTGACCATCAACTCCTTGACTGGCCATTTTATCTTTGGCTTCTTCATGGGCCATTCATATACCCATCTTGGCTTGGCTTTCTGCTCCATCCGCAGTTCAAGATTTTCTATGTCCGCCCTTATTTCATAGAGCTCTTTATCCATTTCTGCAAGCTTTTCTTCTTTGCTCTTCCTCCTAGCATGCCTATGGTCTTCAATAACCATGGTGTTGTCTTTGTCTGCTTTCCTAGAAAACCTCCTGCTGTCACTCTGCACCAAGAGTGTTACCAGCTTCATCTTATAGTCTCCTTGACTGCTTTCTTGATTGTTTCCTACCTACAAACAATCACCACAGAGTCTCCAATGCTCTATCTTATTTTCTCTCCTCTGTTTGCAATATACAAACATAATCCCGCTCTTATAGAACTTGATGTGTATCAGAGTGCTCCTTACCTCTTATGCCTCCCTTTCCTGAAATATACAGACAAGAATCAAGATCTGATACCACTTGATGCAAGCGCGAGAGTAACCTCTGACACTCACTCTCAGGATCGTTCAATCACTCATGAGCCGAAGCGTTTCTTCCAATTCCCTCTTGGAATCTCCTTTGAAAACCCGATCCACAGGTCCTTAATTCGCCCACACGAGTTTTCTTCATTAAGCCATGATCTTCCCCGACTCAGTTTCGGGTTTCAGAGTTTCTTCTTATTTGATGTCGAGAGTCCCCGTCCTCTCGAAATCCCAAAATCTGATTCATCGATGCGCTCCCTTCCGACATTAGCCCCTCCTGGCTATGCCCTGGTCCATGTGACCTCCACTCCTAAGATCACAGCCTTATATCCTCCTATCGGGATTTCGAGGTTTCCAATGCCAAAATGCAATTACCCTCGGGACTGTCGATCTCTCGAATCCCAATTCTCTGATATGTTGACAGCTGGCCCCTCAATGGCGCTTTCCCCCTTGTCGCGATTTCAGACCTCGTGATTTCGAATTGTCAGGACTACTTGTCCACGAGATCCCCGATATCCCGATGCACGATCTCCTGATGTGGCTCTCCTATTAGGTCTCTTCTTCTTGGAGGCCTCGATCACTGCCACGCGTCCTCTCCAGATGGACGGTCCTGATCGCCTCTCGCTGTTCGCGACTTCAAGTGTCCCGGATGTCTCGTCTCCAGGACTTGTGAAATGCTAAAATCCGATGCACCAGATTACCGATGGGCGCTCGATCTCCGCCACGTGTCTCCATTAACAGACGGTGCAGATCATTCCTGGGACTTTCACCATGGATTTTCCCTATTTCTTATCATCGTGACTCCCGATATCGCGAACACCGATATCCCGATGCCTTCGAGACTCACCTCTACGAACCAGTGCCCAAATCTCCGAAATGGATGATCTTGTGACACACATCCTCCCTCAGATGGACGGTTGTGATTTCTTCGCTATTTTGGGACTTGAAATGTCCCGACTTTCTTGACCTCAGGATCTCCAATATCCCGAGTGTCGATATCCCGATGCCTGTCAATCCTTTTGGGACTTCGCTTATGTTCTGTTGTGTGAGGTTTAACTCCCTCGCAACTCCTGACAGATTTAATGGTTGTTGGATTCTTCGCTCAAGATCTGATGGCTCAGATCATTTCTCTTGTGCACTCCTCCTATGCATCTCCTGGATGTAGAAACCAATGATCCAGATATCATCTCCTTCTCCACCCGATCTGACGGTTACTGTGCTCCTCCTAAGCCTGTGCACTTTCTTCCCAGACTTGGAACAATTTCCAAAACTCAAAGGCCTCAACCTTTGTCCTCTTTTTCCTCTACGAGTTCTCGACTCTGAGTGCTCGTCGTGYGTTCTCCTCGAYTCYTGAGTTGTGCTCYTGAATCCTCAAAGGATTCTTTGACTCMTRCACCTCTGCAGAGTCTTCTTGCACACACAGTGTTGTCTCTCCTGAGCTTCTCGAACACTCAGACCCTTAAAGGATTTTTTCTTTCTTCCTTTCTCCTACAGATGGAGAATGTTGGGATTCCCTCCTGGCTATCCTCTGCCTCAAGCAACCTATTGCTGAGTCTACAGGGTGTTCAGTAACCCTGTGAAGATCCCTCAGTGGATTCTTCCTTCAAAATACATAACTCAAAGAGTTTTCTTCCCTCTGTGCCTACCTACACAATGTCTC
>JZKD02S0423690.1:0-17883 GCA_000966675.3 Picea glauca | reverse complement strand
TCTTCTCCACTTCACTATGGTTCCAGATATGATCTCCTTCGTCTTGTCTTTAAAGTGCACAGTGAGGTAGAATATTTGAATTACAACATTGAGCATATGAACCAATGCATCTCTTTTCTCATGGATCTACATGATATCTCGGTTCTATAGTGCCTAGTTCTAGACCTCACTTCTCAGGAAACAAAATTCTATTATGTGTCCCTATTCCTCTACCTCAGGGCGATGAAGCTGCTTCTCAACAAGTCCAGGTTCAACCTAATATCTAGTCATGATTTAATTTTAGGATACTATTTTGGTTTCAATATCATAGATATAGATATTAGTATGATAACTATTTTGATGAAATCTTTACATAGTATAAATATTCTCATGTTGTATTATTATTTGACCCCTCAGGGTGGTGTTGTGTCAGACACTACAACCCTCCATTTTTCATAATTCAATTGCAATTTTCCTTCGAGAAAATGGAGACCCCTTCTTTTATTATGTTTTTGAAAGAGTCTCTCATTAACATCTCTCTTCACCTCAAACCTATTTGGGAAATATTATTTACTTTAAGAAAACACTAACAAGAGGAATTACTTGAAGAAAACAATTTTTGAGAAAGTCTGGGAAAATAGGAAAAGTTAACCTTAAATCCTCTGATGTACATCAGAGGAGTTCCCTATAACTCCTTCGATGTATATCAGAGGAATTCCCTTCACTTTCTCCAATAAACCTCTCTATTCTACAAGTTTCCCTCAACTTCTTCGATGGAATCAGATGCGTTCACTCCAAATCCTCCGACCATTGAAGGAGTTTCCTCCATGTTTTCCGATGAGATCGAAGGAATTGGGGTTAAGTCCCCTGATGCATATCTAAGGACTTCCCATGAAGTATTCTGATATACATCAGAGGACTTAATCTCAAGTCCTCCAACCATAAATAACAAGACAACAAACACATTTAATGCCAATTTTTCTGACTCCTATATATTTGGTTAACCCATATTTCTCACCATTCCACCAAGAGTTAAAGGATTTCTCACTTGATATGAAGAACATGCTGAGACCTCAACCTATGGTCCACCACATGGTAGTGTATTTCCAGGTGATCCCTACCATGTTGCTCATTTATAGGGTTACGTTTCATTTTATATTCGTGTTTTGTTGTTTCCTTGCGATCCTACCCTCTCATATTTTTACATCTATTCTCCCCAAATCGCTCTACAAATAATTTCTACCAAACCAAATTTAATCCCCTTTGTGACTCCACCTTGACATGATTTTCGCTTCCCCTTTTAACCTAACCAGTGTTGAGATTGCTCGAGCAACATCAAGAGTCAACCCTAGAATGCTTTATCTTCAAAGAAGAATATCAATGGCACTTGTAAAACTTTACTAGACCCTGATTTGAAATTCCATCCAAATCACGGGACTTGTGACAAGGTTTTTCCTTTGTTTAACTTGCGGAAACCGAATCCAAGACCCTCATTTCTTCATAGGTCCATTTCATGGTAACTCTTCCGATCATATTGGAGGAGTTCCTGTTAACTCCCCTGATATGATTGGAGGATTTCTAGACAACTTCGGTGATAAACCCCCTCACTTTAGAAGCTTTGATCTCAACTCTTTCGATGCGTTATTGGAACACTTGGAGTTAACTCCTTCAATTCACATCAAAGGAGTTGTCCTCAACTATGTCGATCAGAGATTTTTCAATCAACCCTCCTCAATTTTTATCAAAATATTTGACACTAACTCATCTGATACCCATCATACGTATTTTTATCAACTCCTCCGATTTGCATTGGAGGAGTTAACTTCCAAACCTCCAATTTTTCTTTATGAACAGATTTCTCATCCATTATTCCACAAATTTTCACCAAGCTACTCAAACATGCCTACCATCATTTTATCATCCTCGGATGATGAAAAACTACCCAATGACAGCCCCAATAAGAATTATGGTAGTTCAAATGCTTAAGTTTAATTCAATTTCATATTATATGTGATTTTAATCTCCGTACTGAGCTCACCTTTTCTTGTTGGTCCAAACATGTCCCCACAAAAGAATACAACAAGTAAAGTACTTGGGACCAAGGCTTCTGAAAATGGCCAACAAACCGAAGGAATCCATAAGTAATTGGAGCCATGTACAATGACACATCGGGATTCCTGGAAAAGGATATAAATATGTTGAAATGGGGAGAAGTATACCACATGTTCAAGAATTCCAATTTCTCCATAACTAGATGAATTCAAAGTGTTCAAAAATATCAAGAAGTCGAGAATTTTCAGAGTAGTATCCCACACGAATGTATTCACATGCACAGATTCTATCACCTAGATCCTGAAGAATATATATGTGAAGGATAGATTCATCTGCAATCCTAGAGAGGATCCCATAGCCTCTTTCAGGCCTGAATATTTTGCAAAGTGCTATCACATCGAAAAGGGAATTAAGAATTTGGATAGCAATCTCCTTAGTGAGTTTGAATACAATCCCAAGGATCTGTTTCCCAAATGGTACAACGCCAACAAACAGTTCAAATACAGAACCACATGAGAATATCCCACAAGTTACTTGAGAAGACCCTATCAATACTTAGTAGCCTTGTTGTGTCAGTTGTATGGGGAGCTAGATGCATCCTAGTTCTCTCTATCATATATATGCCCATGATATACTATTGTTTGGATGAAGGAATTTCATTCAATTGGGATGATATACTATTTGAAAATTGAATGGTGGCTATCTTTGTGGTCAAAGGAGCCCATCCTGGAACATTTCCAAGATTTCACATGTCCTCATACCTCTTGGAAATTATGTGCATAACTCTTCAATACCCTAGGATGGGGTGGAAATGGAAACCATCTGACCCAACCATCCATGTGCACTTCAACATGCTCTGGGAGAACAAATACTACACATAATAACACAATATATGTGAGAATTTTCTGGCCCCCTTATACTAATTCATATTCTACACCACTCCTCTTTACATGATCGACATGGCTATAGTAGTCATAAGGACAATTTGAGGCTGATATCTCATGGAGCATGAAATAGACATAAGAGTGTATGGTGTAATGAATCCTCCTCATTTTCTCCCTTGGTTTATGCCTAAAAATATTGTGCTCCAGTAGGTTGCATACCAGACCATCATACACGGGGTTGGAGGGATCTTATATTGACAAAAAAAAGGAATATGGCCACCGCTTCCACTATATGTCAAAAATTGTTTCTTTGAATCGCTCAGAAATCCCAAGAAAAGGTAAACACCCTGCTATCTTATCACTTCAGAGAGGAACAATACAAAATATATGATCCCAACAATACTGTGAGAGACCACTTCAATAAATTTGGTCTACCTTGGGAATACACAACGAACATCAGGGAAGAGGAAGAAGTGAATTATAATGCCCAGACCTATGATGAAGTCATCTTGAACAGGCGTGGACAACCAAAGGGGAGGATGGCAGATGAATAAAGGGATAAAGAAGAATCCATAAAGAAAGCAGAGGAAGAGGAAGTTGATTAGTCTCTCCACACTTCCACCTCAATACACTCACGGTCGAAAGAGGAGGAAGAAGAAGCACTATCTGACAAGAAGAGAAGGGATAAAGAGAAATTCTACAAAAAAATAATGACGCAACAAAAAAGAAGTGAAAAATCGATGAATATAGGGCCAAAGTCAAATCCAAGACAGAAACACAAGATGCAGTGGAATGAGAGATAAAACAAAAAGAAGAAGAAACTAGAGAAGCAACAAAGAGGGTAACAACATAACAAGAATAAAAGGTAGCCAAAGAGATAACCGATAAAGCAAATAAAGAAGGAAGAAAAAAGAAGGATGCAGAAGACATAGGGGGTCACACCCACCCAATGGAGACATATATCTCAAAAATGTCAACTATAGGAATTGGAAAAGATACATCAGGAAGAAGTTTAAGACTAGTAATATGGGATCCATCTAACCAAGTGAAGTACTCGACTTGAGAATCTTCACTTATGATAGCAAGAATGGAATAATCATATAGGAACAACTGAAGAAAGCGATAGTGATAGAATGAATTCCTATATCATTTGGTACACATATTCCCGTAACTTGAGATCTAAGAGATAATCCAATAACAACTGCTACAACCGAAACTGCATTCCAAATTGTTAATGAGGAAAACATTCAGAGACTATGCCAACATAATGTAGAGAAAGAAGCAAGGATTAGAGTACTAGAGGAAAGAATCCATCAAGTAAGAATTGATGAAAGCAACCTGCAAAGTTTCAAGGCCAATGTTGAGAAGGCCAGGAAAGAACTAGAAGAGGCTATCATAGACATGTATTCTCATCTTCACCTCTTCCATCAAGAAACTACTACTGTCATAGATAAAAATACTCAAATACAGGAAAAATTGATGCAGTACAACATGATCCATGAAGGCATCGCCGACATTGATAGATGGATTGCAGAAAATCCTAACGCACTAGATGAACTCTATCGACCTTCAACATATGAAAGAAATATAGACTTGTATGCACTAGACCATTTCCAACATGTGGGAAAAAATGAAGATAAGGAGGTTACCAAATCATGGAGATATTTACAAAGATACAAATGTTGCGCCGTAATTGATCAAGAGAAGCCGACTAACTAGACTAGATGAGCTTGGAAAAAATCTAGTAACTGAAGATTTAGTATACAAGGTGCATGATAGCATGAATCAAAGAAAAAGAGTAGTCGAAGAATCCACTACAATCTCCATATACTTCATAGAGAAACACTTATTGCAACTTGTAAAATTTCACACCATGATACAACCATTCATGGTGACACTGTTAAAAGACATGGGAACCATTGAATACAATGTGGCCATAAACAATGTAGATCTAGACAAATTGACTTATAGAAGGATCATATCCTTATATGATCAACTATAAATATGGACAACATACATCAGAGGAAAAAATCATAGAATAAAGACAAAATAGTAGCTAGTTAATGTTAATAGATGTTTTTTATTTTTTATTTTTCGCAACCGATCTCAACTTTGTCTTTATTGTACACTTGTCACTAAGAAATAGGAATCTGAACCATTTTTGTAAAATCCTCTTCAAGAGGAAGGTAAAGAGTTAGTTGGCAGTTACCGAGAATTGTACAAGTAAGAGTAGAGGCTCATGTGTAAAGAATGTTTTGGCTTTTCAAGCAATGTATAGACACAAGAACTATTTCGAGAACATATACCTTGTTAACTAATATTGAGAAGTCCTTAGGGCCATTTTAATGAAGAAGGAATACTTGTGTGTGGATACATCCATGTTGTGAATTATTTTGAGTGAGGAAGAATGCTATTCACATGGACTGTAAGGATGATTGTTTGCTTATAGATTAATTCTTATGCACTAAATGTTGTTATGCAATTTTAAGTGTTTCCTAGAATATATTTAAGTCTTGAGATTTCCAAGTTGTTAACACATGCATGATATAATTTAGACTGTTCTCATTATATATATTTGTAGGAACTTATTTCTGGTTCTTCTCTTCTATTTAAGATATCTATGTGGAAACTTGTGCAGAATTTGGTTTCATTAACAGCTCCCCTATTACTTTATCTTGATCCTATCTAGGACTTATTAGAGTATATTAGAAATAGATTAGTTTGTTTTCAATACATAGTATTCATATACATATTTTCATTGCACATTCACTCATCATCCATTCTCATTGGTAAATTGGATCATAACCAGCCAAAAAACCCAAAAACAGTAACAATGATAGCCTGACCAAATTCTAGATGGGACTCCTAATCCAAACGGTTCATAGTCTAGTTGGGACTATGTACCGAGGAGTACCACTTACTGTTGTCGGGATAATTTAGACTCGTACACAAGAATTCATGATACCCTTGAACTGATTCGTGCACACCTTTATCGATCCCGAGGAAAACCCATAAATTGTTTTATAACAAATTATGGGTTAAAATAGAGACCGAAGAGAGATAGTCACATGATGGAGGGCTCACGTTCCCTTGAATTTAGCTGGTCCATTACACGAAATTCCTAGGAAATGAGACAAAATCCTTCCAAAATTTGATCCAGACAAATGCGATTCACCAGAAGATCTAAAAAATTTCTACCTAGCTACTCACCTATTAAATTTCCAACATGAAGATGTAGTTTGTAGGCTATTTCCTTATACTTTTTCAGGAAGAGAATCTACTTGGTATTTTATCATCTACTTGGTATTTTAGAAGTTAGGAGCCATCAAGATGGAAACAAAAGAGAAGGTAAATTATTTCAACCAAATATTTTTTAATATCTTAATAAAATTTCCCCATGACGTAGCTCCTACTCAATCCATAACCATTGAATATTATATGGCAACATTGACTCCTTCTATATGGATGTTTTTAAAAAGGGAAAATAGGAACACCTTAGCACTTGATTTTGATGAATCTGAAATGATGGAAAGAGATTTATCCTCTTATGATAATCATCCACATTCTGAGGAAACCATATCAGTTGGAAAGAAACCTTTGTTGTTGATTAAACCACTTGAAAAAGAGCTGAGGGATATCAATAATGTGGTGAAATTAGTGAAAAAATTATTTAATGAAGTGGTATATCTCAAGAAGAATGTGGGTGAAGGATCATCAAAGCCTTGAACCTTTCACCAATTATTTAAGAGACATGATAGTCCACCAAAACCACCCGATCCCCCTCATATGGCCTTCAACCTAAAGATTTTTAGCAATGATAACTTCTTCTCTTACCACCAACAAAACCACCCAGAACAAACCTTCCCTCAATGGGTCAACTCCATGACCCTGGTGATCAATCTGTTGTTAGATCAATAGATTTTAAACTATGAAAACCCTACATAATATCAAACTAATACTACAGAAGAGATTCCTCTGGAATATGCCATGTTTTTATTGGATTGGTGTCTAGAATCAGACGATGAGAAAGTAGAAGATAAATTCATGGAAGATACACCGGTATTCAAGGATTCTTCCGAAAATAATTATAATCTATGCAACAAAGGTCCAATTCTTGACAAGGATGATAATATTACTCATAGGAAAATCTCTCCTCCTGCTGCCCCAAAACTGAATGACCCAACTCCAAGTAAATCCAATGGAAAAACCAACAAATTTGTCCCAATGAACACAAATGAACCAAGTACATATAACTCAACTGAAAATAACACTAAATTTAACACAATACCAAACAATGAAAAAACGTCTGAACTGAAAATTAGCCAAATGATGGACAATACAAACTCACGTGCCTTGTTGTAACCTAGGTCTGCATCGTTGCCTCTCCTCTCTCTTTTCTCTATGTCTTCATAAATTTTTCACATTCTGGTTGGTTAAGTCAGTTTCCCTTTTTGAGTGACTTGGTTCTTATTCGTTTCTTTCCTGTTTGAGTCTTTGCGCATTTATGTTACTGTTTTTTGTGAAGGATAAAATACATGTATTATTTGGTTTGGAATGCTTGTCATCACGTTTTCCATTGATTGATCTCACAACAGGTCGACCAAGCCTTTTTATATACACAAGAAACACTTGTGGACAAACGTATCCATTCAGAATGGTCATTTTCGGGCCAGGATTGTCAAAACGAACATGGTAGATTTCAACGGTAAAGATCCACTAGGTCGATAAGATTAATGACTCTCATCCATTCGGGGGTGCAGAATCACATGGGTTTTAAAATCATCACTTTGGTAGATTTTCATACTTTACCAGCAGAAACTCCCGAAGTGTCGTAGAAGCTGAAGTGTCGAAGTCTTGAAGAGCCGAAGTCTTGAAGTGAATCTGGACCATCCATCAGTGGGGACACATGGAAAAAGATCATTCACTTCAAATATTTTTCCTTCAAGATATTTTCATGCTTTACATTCAAAACTCTCGAAGCCCAAAATTTTGAAAACTTGAAGTGAATCTAGACCATCCATCAACGGAATCACGCGGCAACAGATCATTCACTTCGAAGATTTCTCCTCTAGGATATTTTCATGCTTCACATTTGAAACATCCAAAGCTTAAAGTGCCAAAGTATGTGGTAACCATCAGTCATGACACATGGGGCACTCATCAGTCGTGACATTGGGCACTCATTCCAGGTCATTTGGTTGTGACATTCATCCATTTCTACATGACACGTGTCACCCTTCTTTCCATGACACATCAACATCCATGACATCATATGATGTTAGGCCACCATGTCACTTCAGAGATTTCCCTCCGGGATATTTTCATGCCTAACATTTGAAACTCTTGAAACCTATATTTCTGAAGAAAATCTGGACCGTTCATTGGTCACTACGTGTGGTGACAGATCATTCACTTCAAATATTTTCCTCTGGGAGATTTTTCATGTTTCACATTCAAAACACCTGAAGCCCGAAAGTCCGAAGTGAATTTGGATCATTGATCCCAAGTCAATGAGAACCATCGATCCTTGCAGCAGGTAAATATCACTCGGATCACAGATTGTAGTCAGATCGATGGCCATACTTCATTGTGGGGACAAAAACTTCCTGGACGTTAATTTTCTAGAGCGGTCCCGCAATTGGAACCATGGTATTGTTGGAAGGGTACGTGGCAGATCATGTGAGATTGCAGGACCAAAGGCGGTGTGGACCCAAACCACCCTCAACAACTCCCACAATCATGTGCTTAAATGACATCAGGTCACCGTGTCACCTCGATGTCACCTCCACTCATTCCACTCACACATGTTACCCCCACTCACCTCCACCTCATCTACATCCACATCGTCCACCTTCACATGTCCTGTATTCATATTGGACGCCTGCTGCCACGTCTTCCTGTTAAAAAAAAGTTCATCGCAGTGAAATCAAGGAGAAGGGTTAGTTATAGTCAAGATAATGTGCGCTTAGAAGTCGAAATCTCTGTTGCAGACAAAGAACATGGAAATCATACCAGATTCGATGCAACTTGTTTCAGAATGATTGAACATGCTATCTCTTCTTCAAGAAGAGATCTTCTCATGCAACCAATTGTCTCCAGTGGCCTCTGTCAGATCGTAGGCATACCATTATTCAACACAGAGCCTTTCTCTATCACTCTGAGGCCTATTTTATGCCAAATTCAGTTCCTCCAGTGCATGCATGAGTTTCTATCTAAGAGACAGTAGTAGTTTTTAGCTGATTAATTCTCGCATTTCATAGATTATATACAAGAGTGGTATTCTGTGTGTGATAAAAACCACTCTTGCTGATTAAGTCAAGTGTCTTAGTGAAGTTAAGAATTTGTTTTATGAACAGTTATTGAAATTTAGGTCTTAGTCCCCTAAGGACGGGAGCCTCGACAACTCTTTTAAATGATTAGCTTTTGGATATTGTAAAGGTCATATTTTTGGGGAAAGAATAACAATACATCAGACTGGTTGGACCCGCTCTATGCATGGATTAAATCTCTCTACTTGATGAACATACTCTTAATGAAAATGTTTCGTTCAAATATTTATGTGTTTTTATTCTTATCTTGAATAGAGTTTATGGTTTGTGCAACATACATTTCATTTCCTTTTAGCTATTGTATAACTTGTTTTCACTGATATGCAACATGTCAAACAACTAATGCTTTGGTGATTTTTTTTATTTGCAACCTGTGGGATTAACTATGTTTTTGATACATGTTTAATGTCTTGAAATAATATTTTAATCATTGAACTTCTTGCAGAAGATTATTCATTGAGTGGTTTGTTGTTTCCCCCTATTTTTCTATTATTTCACTGGTTTGTCTTTAGTGTACCACCAACCAAGGAGGACCCTCATCCCTATCATTATGCCAACCCAACTGTATTTTTTCTTGATAGGATAACCCTCTGACCAACCAACACAAAAATAGAAGAAACAATCATTCTAAACTGATAGGTGGCCTAGATTTTCCCTTCAACAGTCAGGTAAAGACCTTAGGACCAACATCTTTTGGTGTCGTTGTTGGGGAANTATATGTGAAGGATAGATTCATCTGCAATCCTAGAGAGGATCCCATAGCCTCTTTCAGGCCTGAATATTTTGCAAAGTGCTATCACATCGAAAAGGGAATTAAGAATTTGGATAGCAATCTCCTTAGTGAGTTTGAATACAATCCCAAGGATCTGTTTCCCAAATGGTACAACGCCAACAAACAGTTCAAATACAGAACCACATGAGAATATCCCACAAGTTACTTGAGAAGACCCTATCAATACTTAGTAGCCTTGTTGTGTCAGTTGTATGGGGAGCTAGATGCATCCTAGTTCTCTCTATCATATATATGCCCATGATATACTATTGTTTGGATGAAGGAATTTCATTCAATTGGGATGATATACTATTTGAAAATTGAATGGTGGCTATCTTTGTGGTCAAAGGAGCCCATCCTGGAACATTTCCAAGATTTCACATGTCCTCATACCTCTTGGAAATTATGTGCATAACTCTTCAATACCCTAGGATGGGGTGGAAATGGAAACCATCTGACCCAACCATCCATGTGCACTTCAACATGCTCTGGGAGAACAAATACTACACATAATAACACAATATATGTGAGAATTTTCTGGCCCCCTTATACTAATTCATATTCTACACCACTCCTCTTTACATGATCGACATGGCTATAGTAGTCATAAGGACAATTTGAGGCTGATATCTCATGGAGCATGAAATAGACATAAGAGTGTATGGTGTAATGAATCCTCCTCATTTTCTCCCTTGGTTTATGCCTAAAAATATTGTGCTCCAGTAGGTTGCATACCAGACCATCATACACGGGGTTGGAGGGATCTTATATTGACAAAAAAAAGGAATATGGCCACCGCTTCCACTATATGTCAAAAATTGTTTCTTTGAATCGCTCAGAAATCCCAAGAAAAGGTAAACACCCTGCTATCTTATCACTTCAGAGAGGAACAATACAAAATATATGATCCCAACAATACTGTGAGAGACCACTTCAATAAATTTGGTCTACCTTGGGAATACACAACGAACATCAGGGAAGAGGAAGAAGTGAATTATAATGCCCAGACCTATGATGAAGTCATCTTGAACAGGCGTGGACAACCAAAGGGGAGGATGGCAGATGAATAAAGGGATAAAGAAGAATCCATAAAGAAAGCAGAGGAAGAGGAAGTTGATTAGTCTCTCCACACTTCCACCTCAATACACTCACGGTCGAAAGAGGAGGAAGAAGAAGCACTATCTGACAAGAAGAGAAGGGATAAAGAGAAATTCTACAAAAAAATAATGACGCAACAAAAAAGAAGTGAAAAATCGATGAATATAGGGCCAAAGTCAAATCCAAGACAGAAACACAAGATGCAGTGGAATGAGAGATAAAACAAAAAGAAGAAGAAACTAGAGAAGCAACAAAGAGGGTAACAACATAACAAGAATAAAAGGTAGCCAAAGAGATAACCGATAAAGCAAATAAAGAAGGAAGAAAAAAGAAGGATGCAGAAGACATAGGGGGTCACACCCACCCAATGGAGACATATATCTCAAAAATGTCAACTATAGGAATTGGAAAAGATACATCAGGAAGAAGTTTAAGACTAGTAATATGGGATCCATCTAACCAAGTGAAGTACTCGACTTGAGAATCTTCACTTATGATAGCAAGAATGGAATAATCATATAGGAACAACTGAAGAAAGCGATAGTGATAGAATGAATTCCTATATCATTTGGTACACATATTCCCGTAACTTGAGATCTAAGAGATAATCCAATAACAACTGCTACAACCGAAACTGCATTCCAAATTGTTAATGAGGAAAACATTCAGAGACTATGCCAACATAATGTAGAGAAAGAAGCAAGGATTAGAGTACTAGAGGAAAGAATCCATCAAGTAAGAATTGATGAAAGCAACCTGCAAAGTTTCAAGGCCAATGTTGAGAAGGCCAGGAAAGAACTAGAAGAGGCTATCATAGACATGTATTCTCATCTTCACCTCTTCCATCAAGAAACTACTACTGTCATAGATAAAAATACTCAAATACAGGAAAAATTGATGCAGTACAACATGATCCATGAAGGCATCGCCGACATTGATAGATGGATTGCAGAAAATCCTAACGCACTAGATGAACTCTATCGACCTTCAACATATGAAAGAAATATAGACTTGTATGCACTAGACCATTTCCAACATGTGGGAAAAAATGAAGATAAGGAGGTTACCAAATCATGGAGATATTTACAAAGATACAAATGTTGCGCCGTAATTGATCAAGAGAAGCCGACTAACTAGACTAGATGAGCTTGGAAAAAATCTAGTAACTGAAGATTTAGTATACAAGGTGCATGATAGCATGAATCAAAGAAAAAGAGTAGTCGAAGAATCCACTACAATCTCCATATACTTCATAGAGAAACACTTATTGCAACTTGTAAAATTTCACACCATGATACAACCATTCATGGTGACACTGTTAAAAGACATGGGAACCATTGAATACAATGTGGCCATAAACAATGTAGATCTAGACAAATTGACTTATAGAAGGATCATATCCTTATATGATCAACTATAAATATGGACAACATACATCAGAGGAAAAAATCATAGAATAAAGACAAAATAGTAGCTAGTTAATGTTAATAGATGTTTTTTATTTTTTATTTTTCGCAACCGATCTCAACTTTGTCTTTATTGTACACTTGTCACTAAGAAATAGGAATCTGAACCATTTTTGTAAAATCCTCTTCAAGAGGAAGGTAAAGAGTTAGTTGGCAGTTACCGAGAATTGTACAAGTAAGAGTAGAGGCTCATGTGTAAAGAATGTTTTGGCTTTTCAAGCAATGTATAGACACAAGAACTATTTCGAGAACATATACCTTGTTAACTAATATTGAGAAGTCCTTAGGGCCATTTTAATGAAGAAGGAATACTTGTGTGTGGATACATCCATGTTGTGAATTATTTTGAGTGAGGAAGAATGCTATTCACATGGACTGTAAGGATGATTGTTTGCTTATAGATTAATTCTTATGCACTAAATGTTGTTATGCAATTTTAAGTGTTTCCTAGAATATATTTAAGTCTTGAGATTTCCAAGTTGTTAACACATGCATGATATAATTTAGACTGTTCTCATTATATATATTTGTAGGAACTTATTTCTGGTTCTTCTCTTCTATTTAAGATATCTATGTGGAAACTTGTGCAGAATTTGGTTTCATTAACAGCTCCCCTATTACTTTATCTTGATCCTATCTAGGACTTATTAGAGTATATTAGAAATAGATTAGTTTGTTTTCAATACATAGTATTCATATACATATTTTCATTGCACATTCACTCATCATCCATTCTCATTGGTAAATTGGATCATAACCAGCCAAAAAACCCAAAAACAGTAACAATGATAGCCTGACCAAATTCTAGATGGGACTCCTAATCCAAACGGTTCATAGTCTAGTTGGGACTATGTACCGAGGAGTACCACTTACTGTTGTCGGGATAATTTAGACTCGTACACAAGAATTCATGATACCCTTGAACTGATTCGTGCACACCTTTATCGATCCCGAGGAAAACCCATAAATTGTTTTATAACAAATTATGGGTTAAAATAGAGACCGAAGAGAGATAGTCACATGATGGAGGGCTCACGTTCCCTTGAATTTAGCTGGTCCATTACACGAAATTCCTAGGAAATGAGACAAAATCCTTCCAAAATTTGATCCAGACAAATGCGATTCACCAGAAGATCTAAAAAATTTCTACCTAGCTACTCACCTATTAAATTTCCAACATGAAGATGTAGTTTGTAGGCTATTTCCTTATACTTTTTCAGGAAGAGAATCTACTTGGTATTTTATCATCTACTTGGTATTTTAGAAGTTAGGAGCCATCAAGATGGAAACAAAAGAGAAGGTAAATTATTTCAACCAAATATTTTTTAATATCTTAATAAAATTTCCCCATGACGTAGCTCCTACTCAATCCATAACCATTGAATATTATATGGCAACATTGACTCCTTCTATATGGATGTTTTTAAAAAGGGAAAATAGGAACACCTTAGCACTTGATTTTGATGAATCTGAAATGATGGAAAGAGATTTATCCTCTTATGATAATCATCCACATTCTGAGGAAACCATATCAGTTGGAAAGAAACCTTTGTTGTTGATTAAACCACTTGAAAAAGAGCTGAGGGATATCAATAATGTGGTGAAATTAGTGAAAAAATTATTTAATGAAGTGGTATATCTCAAGAAGAATGTGGGTGAAGGATCATCAAAGCCTTGAACCTTTCACCAATTATTTAAGAGACATGATAGTCCACCAAAACCACCCGATCCCCCTCATATGGCCTTCAACCTAAAGATTTTTAGCAATGATAACTTCTTCTCTTACCACCAACAAAACCACCCAGAACAAACCTTCCCTCAATGGGTCAACTCCATGACCCTGGTGATCAATCTGTTGTTAGATCAATAGATTTTAAACTATGAAAACCCTACATAATATCAAACTAATACTACAGAAGAGATTCCTCTGGAATATGCCATGTTTTTATTGGATTGGTGTCTAGAATCAGACGATGAGAAAGTAGAAGATAAATTCATGGAAGATACACCGGTATTCAAGGATTCTTCCGAAAATAATTATAATCTATGCAACAAAGGTCCAATTCTTGACAAGGATGATAATATTACTCATAGGAAAATCTCTCCTCCTGCTGCCCCAAAACTGAATGACCCAACTCCAAGTAAATCCAATGGAAAAACCAACAAATTTGTCCCAATGAACACAAATGAACCAAGTACATATAACTCAACTGAAAATAACACTAAATTTAACACAATACCAAACAATGAAAAAACGTCTGAACTGAAAATTAGCCAAATGATGGACAATACAAACTCACGTGCCTTGTTGTAACCTAGGTCTGCATCGTTGCCTCTCCTCTCTCTTTTCTCTATGTCTTCATAAATTTTTCACATTCTGGTTGGTTAAGTCAGTTTCCCTTTTTGAGTGACTTGGTTCTTATTCGTTTCTTTCCTGTTTGAGTCTTTGCGCATTTATGTTACTGTTTTTTGTGAAGGATAAAATACATGTATTATTTGGTTTGGAATGCTTGTCATCACGTTTTCCATTGATTGATCTCACAACAGGTCGACCAAGCCTTTTTATATACACAAGAAACACTTGTGGACAAACGTATCCATTCAGAATGGTCATTTTCGGGCCAGGATTGTCAAAACGAACATGGTAGATTTCAACGGTAAAGATCCACTAGGTCGATAAGATTAATGACTCTCATCCATTCGGGGGTGCAGAATCACATGGGTTTTAAAATCATCACTTTGGTAGATTTTCATACTTTACCAGCAGAAACTCCCGAAGTGTCGTAGAAGCTGAAGTGTCGAAGTCTTGAAGAGCCGAAGTCTTGAAGTGAATCTGGACCATCCATCAGTGGGGACACATGGAAAAAGATCATTCACTTCAAATATTTTTCCTTCAAGATATTTTCATGCTTTACATTCAAAACTCTCGAAGCCCAAAATTTTGAAAACTTGAAGTGAATCTAGACCATCCATCAACGGAATCACGCGGCAACAGATCATTCACTTCGAAGATTTCTCCTCTAGGATATTTTCATGCTTCACATTTGAAACATCCAAAGCTTAAAGTGCCAAAGTATGTGGTAACCATCAGTCATGACACATGGGGCACTCATCAGTCGTGACATTGGGCACTCATTCCAGGTCATTTGGTTGTGACATTCATCCATTTCTACATGACACGTGTCACCCTTCTTTCCATGACACATCAACATCCATGACATCATATGATGTTAGGCCACCATGTCACTTCAGAGATTTCCCTCCGGGATATTTTCATGCCTAACATTTGAAACTCTTGAAACCTATATTTCTGAAGAAAATCTGGATCGTTCATTGGTCACTACGTGTGGTGACAGATCATTCACTTCAAAGATTTTCCTCTGGGAGATTTTTCATGTTTCACATTCAAAACACCTGAAGCCCGAAAGTCCGAAGTGAATTTGGATCATTGATCCCAAGTCAATGAGAACCATCGATCCTTGCAGCAAGTAAATATCACTCAGATCACAGATTGTAGTCAGATCGATGGCCATACTTCATTGTGGGGACGAAAACTTCCTGGACGTTAATTTTCTAGAGCGGTCCCGCAATTGGAACCATGGTATTGTTGGAAGGGTACGTGGCAGATCATGGGAGATTGCAGGACCAAAGGCGGTGTGGACCCAAACCACCCTCAACAACTCCCACAATCATGTGCTTAAATGACATCAGGTCACCGTGTCACCTCCATGTCACCTCCACTCATTCCACTCACACATGTTACCCCCACTCACCTCCACCTCATCTACATCCACATCGTCCACCTTCACGTGTCCTGTATTCATATTGGACGCCTGCTGCCACGTCTTCCTATTCAAAAAAAGTTCATCGCAGTGAAATCAAGGAGAAGGGTTAGTTATAGTCAAGATAATGTGCGCTTAGAAGTCGAAAGCTCTGTTGCAGACAAAGAACATGGAAATCATACCAGATTCGACGCAACTTGTTTCAAAATGATTGAACATGCTATCTCTTCTTCAAGAAGAGATCTGCTCATGCAGCCAATTGTCTCCAGTGGCCTCTGACAGATTGTAGGCATACCATTATTCAACACAGAGCCTTTCTCTATCACTCTGAGGCCTATTTTATGCCAAATTCAGTTCCTCCAGTGCATGCATGAGTTTCTGTCTCAGAGACAATAGTAGTTTTTAACTGATTAATTCTCGCATTTCATAGATTATATACAAGAGTGGTATTCTGTGTGTGATAAAAACCACTCTTGCTGATTAAGTCAAGTGTCTTAGTGAAGTTAAGAATTTGTTTTATGAACAGTTATTGAAATTTAGGTCTTAGTCCCCTAAGGACGGGAGCCTCGACAACTCTTTTAAATGATTAGCTTTTGGATATTGTAAAGGTCATATTTTTGGGGAAAGAATAACAATACATCAGACTGGTTGGACCCGCTCTATGCATGGATTAAATCTCTCTACTTGATGAACATACTCTTAATGAAAATGTTTCGTTCAAATATTTATGTGTTTTTATTCTTATCTTGAATAGAGTTTATGGTTTGTGCAACATACATTTCATTTCCTTTTAGCTATTGTATAACTTGTTTTCACTGATATGCAACATGTCAAACAACTAATGCTTTGGTGATTTTTTTTATTTGCAACCTGTGGGATTAACTATGTTTTTGATACATGTTTAATGTCTTGAAATAATATTTTAATCATTGAACTTCTTGCAGAAGATTATTCATTGAGTGGTTTGTTGTTTCCCCCTATTTTTCTATTATTTCACTGGTTTGTCTTTAGTGTACCACCAACCAAGGAGGACCCTCATCCCTATCATTATGCCAACCCAACTGTATTTTTTCTTGATAGGATAACCCTCTGACCAACCAACACAAAAATAGAAGAAACAATCATTCTAAACTGATAGGTGGCCTAGATTTTCCCTTCAACAGTCAGGTAAAGACCTTAGGACCAACATCTTTTGGTGTCGTTGTTGGGGAATGGAAAAAAGAAATATGTTTCCCTGGGATAATGAAAAATTGATCAGCTTTGAACTTTGATGGTGAACAAATATCAGACATAGATAGACTGCCATATTTCACCTAGTGACTTCACTGAGTAAATTTTAAAGAAGAAATACTGACGCCTAGAAAAGGATTCAACAGATACAAATTTGAAAACAACAAATCCAAGAAGGATCATTCTAACCCTGAGAGTAACACAATATCCTCTAAGACAGAAAGGAAACTAAGAAGATCCACTGTAGCCCAGAGATATACTTCCCCCCTCAAGGGTAAAGATGCACACAAA
>JZKD02S0423656.1:261062-282618 GCA_000966675.3 Picea glauca | reverse complement strand
CTCTCGATACCCTTGACAGGTTTCGGGCTTGATACCCTGCTCATTGTGGTCTACCCGACTATCAACTGTACCCGCCTGGTGACTGTTCACGTGTTGGCAAACTAGTTGCCAATATTTTTAGGGACATACACAGGTGACTACGGGGGTATACCACGGTACCTAGGACAGACATCGGGCCACGCTTTGTAGAATATACCCGGAGGGTGCTTCCGTTTTCGAGTTTCACTTGCACCGGTAAGTTTCTCTAGTGTTGGTTGTTATAACTGTTCTTCAAAATAGTTAGTGTTTGCTTGTCTTATCTCATAGGGGCTTATTTTTAGTGTGTGTTACTGTTTGAACATGTAGAATACCTTAGCGTGTCTTGGATCTTCTCACACAGTGGAGGATCCAGAGCTCCGTCAGTCACGAAGGCTTCTGGGCCTGCCGCCGGTTATACTAGAGCCACCCCGCCACTATTGAGGCGGAAGCTAGACCAACAAGGGTATTTCGAAGCAACCGGGTTACAAACCATTGAGCCCGAACAAATCCCAGAGGAATCAACCGCCAATATTGGTTCAGTTGAAACCCAAACCAATGATACTTGGCCGCAAGTTATTGTGCCAATTCAATTTTACGAATGTCTGTCAGTGCCTCACACAGCTATGGAAACAAACGTTGTTACTTCCTCTGGGAATTCTTCCATTCCCACCACCGTTTCTACCACAGGAGAAGCATCTCCTAAATTTCCTTCGTCGGCCCGAGCCACTACGGTCTCGGGCGCAACTACGTCGCACAGTGGACCGACCCCATCTATCGCGACGGCCACACCTCCCTTCACACCTAGTGCGACAGGCCCTCCGTTCTCATACGGTATGCCTAGTTCAGGTACAAGTCCTGCACTCAGTTACTCCACTTTACAGACTTTGGGTCTGGGGGCAGGGAGTTCTAATGCTCCTCTGCAAGGTCAACTTGGGGGCATTCCTGTCGCTTTTAATGCTTTTCCTTACGCTGGAGGTCATATCTCTCCTTCGTCCCCTTCGCTTGGTGGTCTGCATCAGCAATCCACTAGGCAGCCTACACACACGAGTTCATTTGGAGCCAGGAGTCAAGGAACACCTGCGCAAACTTTTTCGGTAGGTTCGTCACCATTTTTTTGGAACAGGACGTTTGGTAACAACACTTTCACATCCACTTCTTTCCCATCTGGGGGCACTCCCATTTTTGGACAGTCTACTCCGGCGCAGGGTACTATTCCTGCGCCGGGGGCACATATAGCAGGACCTTGGAACTCAGGACAAGGATCCGTTCCCTCCTCTGGAATGTCGTTCTGGGGTAATTCTTTCCACAGTCAATGGAACCCTGGACAGACTTCTATGCCTTTCCCATCAGGACCGGCATGGGGTAATCCTTCCCAAAGTCTGTCAAACATGATGAATGCCCAACATCCTATGTCCTTTATGGGGAATTAGCCAATGATGTCTCCATAGATGCAAAACCATTACGCTGGTCAGGGCCATGGTTTCTACCAGAATCCGGGCGAGCAGCCAAACTTTTCCTGGCAATTGGGTGCCAGTCAAACTCCAGGACCCTTTTTCCCAGGCTACCAGCAGCAACCCAAACTACCATTCCTGGCGATGTTACACTTGCCAGATTTGACAAGGATGTTAAATGATCCAATTTGTCACGATCCACGTTGGCCTCCTATGCCAACGAAGTTTCCTTCGGACATTCCAAAGTTCGAGGCCAAGCCTAACGAAGATCCAGGTGATCACATGACTACTTTCCATCTTTGGTGTTCATCTAACTCATTGAAAGATGACTCCATCCAATTGCGATTGTTTCAATGCACTCTTATTGGGAGTGCCGCGAAATGGTACATCGAGCTTGATCGCTCAAGATATTCTTCTTTTGGCAAACTGGCAATGGCCTTCCTTAACCATTTCCAGTTACCTGTGAGATACGACGTTGGCACAGAGCTGCTTGCCAATTTCAAACAGACAACAAGGGACCATATCTCTGATCATATCTGAGAATGGAGACGTCAAAAGAGTCTAATCAAAGTACCAGTCCCACCAGCATTCCTGCTTGAGTGGTTCCTTAAATCTTTAGTCCCCCAATTGTCCAAAGACATCGCAACTTCTGGGGTTTTCTCCGAGGAATATGCCATCATGAGGGCTTAACAGTTTGAGCTCATCTATTCTTAGTCTGGTTTATTATAAAACATCCTGTCGGATGCACCACGATTGATACTAGTTAAAACTAGACAGAGAGTTGGACCACATGCCGATGGTATTGTTGGTTCAGCACAAACCAAGCCTACTGAGCAATTGACAAAGAAATTGCAACAGTTATCTATACAACACTCAGTGGCCAGCCATACTTTTTCTTTGGCTACTCCTCTTACCCAAACGTCGGAAGTACACTCCGTGTAGACGACTAACCCAAAGGCCAACCAACAGCCTGAAGGGAAGAAAAAACAATGAAAGAAGGGTAAGCGAGAGAAAAAACCCACTGATACCGCTGGCGAGGGCACCACGGAAAAATGGAAGGTGAGGTATCCATGCAACTTGTGTGCGGAAGACCACCCAACCCATCTATGTCCTCGACTTGCAGAGGCCCAAAAATTTGTCACACAGCAACAACAAGCCATGTTGACTAATCCCTTTCAGCATGGGCAAAATTTAACTCAATCCTCTACAAGTGCCGAAGGGGGCAGCCAGGAAACCTTCTCTCCTCCGAACAATTCCTCTGCCGCAAAAGTATATATGGTTAGGGGTGATGCTTTAATAATGACTAGAGCACACGACTATAGTAAACCAAGAACCTCTGAGAAGGGTAAAGAAGATGAGATCCCATCTCTTCCTCTACAGATCAAGAAGACGTTGGGTGAAACAATGACACGCATCCCAAAGGGTGCATTTAAGAAAGCTTCTCACAACCCAAACGCAAGGGCTTCCCAGAATTACTCTGTGGTGGAAGATTTATCACAAACCCCTTGTGCAATGTCCACTTTGGAGGTCCTCCAAAGCTGCCCTGCTCAGAGGAAATCCTTGTTGATTGCTTTAGGCTCTACTAAGACTTGTAACCTGGGTACCATCATGTTAGATACGACCGACTTAAAACCTCATCTTCCTTACCACGTCGCGTTTGAGATGGTAGTGGCTCATCCCACGAAAACTTTTACATAGAATATCTTCCGTACAGTGGTCGACGAGGGCGCTTCGACTTGCGTTATGTCATTAGCATGTTGGAAATCCATTGGTTATCCCGCTTTGTCTCCATCACCTACTCTCCTTACTGTGTTCGACGGTCGTTCTTTCCGACCACATGGCATCGTTCCTTCTTTCCCTATACAGTTAGGAGGGAAGACCATGTGTGTTGAAGTAGAGGTAGTCGATGCTCCCCTCGACTATAACCTCTTGTTAGGTCGTAGTTGGACTTATGCTATGAAAGCTGTGGTTGCTACAGTTTTCTGAGTCTTGTTGTTTCCACACGAGGGTCGAATAGTGACCATTGATCAATTTTCCTTCTCTAGGCCTGACCCAGCTTTGGGGGCATCCACGGTTCCCATGATTGATAATCCTCAGCCCGGTGTCATTAACTTAGGAGTTGGTTTGTGTCCATCCTTGATGGGTACCTTTGATTACCCACCTCCTCATAATGATATCAAGTTTATATCGAATCACCACAAGGCTGAGATTTTTCACATTTTGTCGTTCCGCACGACTTACTTTGAGGATCCGTGGATTCTTCCTTCCCCATCAGCCATGATGGATGAGACAGGGCACTCTGGCATGTCCATGCCCTTGTCGTCTGCTGAAGTAGCATACTCTTTAGTCCAGCAAGCTTCAGCTAACCCTGATCCGGCTCCCACACAAGAGCTGGATCCACTTCCAGAGCCTATTTGGGCTCAGGATTCTCTAGCTACCACCGATTCATTAGACTTAGTCTTACCTTCCGACGAAGCAGTAATCGAAGCAATGACTAGTCCGGACAAACCTTGGGATGATCTTCATCATAGATCATATTTCCTCCCAGAGTTACACCGAATCGAGGCAAGAGAATTCACTATCACCATGACGAGAGATCAGCCGTGTCCTATTAACCTCTTATCTACACAGGAAATTTATGCTGAGGGAAATATGGCGATTATCGTTGAAACCATACCTATCAACATCTCTTGCAACCCTGGCGTCATGGAGAATGTCTTCCTCGGGGCAGATAGCTCCCCCGAAGAGATTCATATTTACATGGATCTTTTCAAATAATTCCGTGACGTTTTTGCCTGGTCTTACGAAGAGATGCCAGGCATCGACCCACCAAGAGTCTATCATGAGCTAACTTTTTTGTTTTTCAAGCTCACTTTGAGATCCGAAAGCAACATCCAGTGAGACTGCATTTATGCTTTTCGATCTCGTCTGGATTAACTGAGAAAAGTAACCATTGTGGAGTCTTCTTTAAGCCCTTTTCAGACTCCTTAAAGATGAAAAGATTGTCAAGTGACCTTGTTTCTTCACACTCGTTAAATTGGTCCAGAAGAACGTTCCTTAAATGGGTCTCCTTTTAAGCCCTTTTCAAACCCTTTAAACATGAAAAGACTGTCAAGCGATCTTGTGACCTTTCACGGTCATTAAACTGAAATTTGAAGTCACGTCTGTCTGGCGGTAGTTTACCCCTTTTTCGGTTCGGACGGTCAACTGTACGAACAAAGGAATACTCTATTTAATTTCCATTATTTAGAAGAGTATCCTCAAGTATAATTTTATTCCTTTTTTGGGCCTGAGGGACTAAATTTATGAAAAAGAAACCCCCCTAGAGTCCATAGTTAAGCTCTTTTCAGACTCCCTAAAAATGAAAAGATCGTTGAGTGACCTTATTCTTTCACACTCGTTAAAATGGTCCAGAAGAACATTCCTGACGGAGTCCATAGTTAAGCTTTTTTCAAACTCCTTAAAAGTGAAAAAATAGCTGAGTGATCTTGTCCTTTTCACACTCATTAAAATGGTTTTGAATTGACGTCTAATCGGTGCTAGTTTATCCCTTTTTCGAACCGACTAGACTAGTGATGAAAAAGGTACCCCAATGGAGTTTCCTTTTATGCTTTTTCAGACTCTCTAAATATGAAAAATCACTGAGCTTCCCTTCTCTGGGCTCATTAAACTTACATCGAAGGACGTTACCATTGTGTGTTCTATCAACCGCATTTGCATACCTTACCCATCATCCTTGTAACAGTTTGTTTCTGCGTCTTAACACCTTTGGCCACGGGAGGGTTTTTTCTGAGTATCATTTCCCAGAACATCAGTCTTGTCCTTGTGCCTTGAGCTTGTATGTTTTCTGAACTCGTGCCTCCATTGTAACTTAATATTCCTTTATTCTTTTTCAAAATCATCAAAAAGAACAAAAAAATCAAATATACCCCAAAAAGAGGATGGGAAAAGTATTTTCTTTATTGGCAGCATAATGAGTCGCCCTTGGATAAAGAACATATGTCCATTTGATTCATCAGACTATGGGATGTAGTACGACCTTAGGAAGCTTTGCTCGCTATATAGAGTTTTTTCCTCCACTGTTTGGTTACTCTTCCAAACATATGGAGAGTTTGTGTTGCCTCCTGCTTCATAGACTTATGATTAACAGATATCCTGCCTGAGTCTTATCACTTGTCGTGCTATTATCCAAGGGAATTTTGTCATTGAGCCTGAGTCGGCCCCTCTGTAATATGTCTCTTGTCTGCATACCCGGCCATCATGAACGTCCAATCAAGTCTTTTTTCGAAATCACTGAAGCTTTCAGTCTGATCATCAATATTATCAAGTCCATAACCGACGAGCCGCCGAAGACCTCTGGGTAGTGCAGTCGTACACTCATACTACACTCCTACCCGAGTTTTAGAAGATTTTTAGGTTGTTGCTCGAGCTCTAAAGTATATCCATCAGGCCTAATCAACTTCTGGGAGATGGATACTTTATATGTATATCTTTATGATTTCGAGATGTAGCTCCGCTGTGTATTATTCGCGGCTACTCTTCATAGTTGTTTGACATGGATCTACAATGTATTTGATTGGTAGCCATGGTTCTATTTTATCCCGAGCATGGGTATGCCTGCCTCGGTGTGACATTTGATATTTTGCAGACGACACCTCCTGATTCTTGATTCCTGGGCTCACTCATTTAGCATATCAGTACAGATTGGTAAAGAATTGGTAATGTATTTCGGCCATCAGATTCTCTTCTCACCTCAAAAATTAGGGGGCATTTGTTATAACCCTAAATTGCACCATACATGCTTACCTAGCATCAAGCCAACTCATTTCCCTTCATTGCCAAAACATCTGTTGAGAAACCTCTTTAAAAATCCTCTTGGGTAAAGGTACACACGCCCTAACCCACTACTGCACGCAGGTGAACACTGGCAGGCCTACTACAGCCCGCGTTTACCTAACAAAGAACAAAAACAAGAAAGTTGCTGACGGGACAAAAAGCTATGGGTCAGTTAACTGAAACTCCCGGCCCTGCATGGCTGAGAATTCATCCAAAACCCTAGCTCCTTCTAGCCTATAAAAGAAGGGGTAGGGGTACTATTTGGAAGAGGAAAATTATAGCGAAGAAACTCTGCCCATTTGCCAAATCCATTTGTCCCAACCCTTTAGCCTTTCCTCAAGCCTAATGAGAATTAATGCAAAGCAGTTGGAGGACAAAGAAGAGGAGGAGCCCAGGATTAGGATCAAGGAGCAGTGGCCGGTCTCGAATTTTGATTGTAAGTTGAGTCATTTTGAAAATAATAAAAATAATACTTTTCCCATCCCAATGCATGAGTTATTTATGATTTGTGCAATTTATGCTTAATTTCTAACCCTCAAGTAGAAAAATAGCATGCATGCGTAGTGTTTTGTCTTGATTGCAGGTTAACTTTGGAAGGAGCAACGCAAGGAAGCGGGCAAGGCGCAACGGAGGATCTACACCAAACATCAGGAAAAAGGTTAGTAGTTCCTTTCCATACATATGTCTTGAAAGAGGGGTTTAAGTTTTGGGTGGTAGGTTAAAAGGTCATTTCTTTAAGGTCAAAATCTACATGCAAATCAGACCCTAGTTTGCTAGTCCGTAGGGTATTATTTCCCAACAACAGGAAGGAAACTGGAAAAACTCGTGGAGGCCATGACTTGTTGGGTGCAAGGGATTCCTATTGTTGACTTCATATGAATGAGAGTGGCCTTCAAACCCATACCAAATTTCCTTAAGAAACCTAAGTTTTCCTATTGGTATCATGGTGTGGCATGGGGGTGGCCTATTGTAGAGAGTAATAGTGCAACTAAGCCTACGATTGGGTGGAAAAGCACTGACCCTTAGTTAGTATTGTCTGGCTGGTAGTTTATGAACATATAAGTTTTCTACATATTCTTCATATATTCAAGTGCTCGATTATTGTATAAAAGGTCTATGTTTTGCAATTCTTGAAATTGTAGGGTTCATGAGAAAAGTTTATAGGAAATGATTATAATGTATAATTTTGTAATTCCCTATATGATTGATAATTTTTCATGACGTTTTTTCTTATTTTGAACACATATGCATAAAACTTGTAATTCATGGCTTAAAACCCTGAGGATGGTATGGATTGTTTGGAGGTTCATTTAATCAAGAATGGTTGTTTCCTTGAGTCTCCATATTTATTGTATTATAGCTATGACAAGGTTATACGGACAGGTTCACTTTGTTCAATGCTTCGTAATTCAATTGCAGAGGATCTGTGTTATCATATCCCTCTTCCCTTTCAACCTTTTGACAAGATGCTCTAAGGTGGAACCCCAAAATTCCAGGATTGTTGGGAACATTGAGATCTGAAGTTTATTTTAATCAAACTCTCGAATGTTGTAACCTTGAGGTGGAACCATGAAACAAGAACCTTGACCTATTGGAACACTCAACTAGGTCACAGAGCCTACCGGGGATTCGAAAAAACCCTGTAAAGACTTATAGAGAAAAAATTATATCTGGATAACCCTTTTGGTCATTCTAACATTTTAAATGGAACCTCGACTAGATGGAACCCTAGATCTATATTGTCGAATATCTAGTATTTCATTTTAAAGGAATTTTTATAAAGTCTAGATCTCGGATAGGATGGAACCCTACAGATGGATCTATGAGTCAACGACTTAGCGAAAATATAAAATTTCAAATAAATCAACCTTTACCAAAAACCAGGATGTTGGATGATGGAACCATGCATATGGATGTTGATGTTTTACTTATATAGCTAGCAGTGACGGTTCTTCTTTATTATTATAATCATTTAGCACATTAGTTGCATAAATAAGATCACTGAAAGAGAGGAAATCACAAAAACAATAGAGAAACACAAATTATCCTAGGAAACCCTCATGGGGAAGAAAACCTAGCCAAAATTCCTCAATATAGATAGACCATAAGTAAAGAATAAGATCCTTCTCTACTCCTTCACTAGGAAAGAGTAGTGTTCTACTTAACTAAGAACCCTCCTTGATGTCACACTTAGTTACAATAGTAGTTCCTCCAAGACTTGTGCACTTCTTCATAGTTGCAGACATAGTGTGGTGAGCATGTCCAAATGAGGCGTTGGCCTCTCTTATAAATAGAGGTCTATATAGCCTATAATTAGGTCTGGATAGAAACAACAAGTGTGGGCACTCCGACAAACCATCCATCTAAACCTTACAGGATATGTCTAGGGATAATAAAATCCCCTAGGATATAAATCCTAACTGAGATGCCACACTACTTACCACAATAAGTATATACATACATAGGCACTCTGACAAACCATCCATCCGAACCTCAAGGGATCTGTCCAGGGATGATAAATCCCCTAGGATATAAATATTAACTAAACTACCCTACTGGTGGTCAAGATACCATAGTATCATCAGCATCACTCCCCCTTTAGAGGGAAGTCCTTTTGGAATACACCAATCTTGTCTCAGAAGTACTCAAACTTCACACGAGATAGAGGCTTAGTCAACACATCTGCTACCTGCTCATCTGTGCCAACATATTGGAGCTTCACAACTCCCTTATGTACCAAGTCACAAATGTAGTGGTATTAGATCTCAATGTGATTCATCTTATCATGGAACACTGGGTTCTCTGTCATATTTATGCAACTCTGGTTATCACAAAAGATCACGGTAGCATCCATCTCTAGGTCAAATAGACATGTAAACAACTTTCGAATCCATATGGTTTCACAAATGGCAGAGCTTCCTGCAATGTACTCCGCTTCTGCCATACTGAGAGTAATACTGGATTGCTTCCTTCTTTTCCATGAAGTCATGGCTGACCCCAAACTGAAACAACATCATGAAGTGTTTTTTATGTCTGAAGCACTTCCATCCCAATCTGAATCAGTATCGCCAAACAATCTGAAGTCACAATCTCTAGTATAACAAAGGCCATAGTCCAATGTACCCTCAAGGTATCTCATCACATGCTTTGCAGCTACAAGGTGAACATGCCTGGGCTCCACCAGATACTAACTCAAGGTGTTCACAACAAAGCATATTTCTAGTTTGGTATTCATCAAATACATCAACGAACCAATCATCCGTCTGTATAGAGTAACATCAACTATTTCTGACGGAGTATCAACCAATAACTTCAGATTTGTTTCAATAGGAGTGGACATGGCTCTATAGTCCATCATGTCGAATATCTTCAGAATTTCCACAACATACTTTCCTTGATTAAGGAAAATCTCTTCTGGGCTCAACCATACTTTAAGACCTACGAAATAGTGCATCGGGCCCAGGTCCTTCATTTCAAATTCAAGGAAAATCTTCTTCTTACAATATGTGATGAGCTTTTCTTCATCTTTCAAGAATAAGCCATCCACATATAGCAGAAATATAATTTTTCCATCATTCTCAATCTTTAAGTAGAGGTTGGTATCATCTTTACTCTTGGTAAATCTCAAGCTCATCAAGAAACTATCAATCCTGCCATACCAAGCTCTTGGATCTTGCTTCAACTTGCAGACATGAGTCTTCTTGTCTTGTACTTTGAAACAAAATTTTCACATCACATTGTACCAACCTGTTACACTTGCTCAGTTGCAACTCAATATGCATAATGATGTGTTGGTTCTATGTTCTTTCTGCAAAGCACTATTTGTCTCACTGCCTGAGAGTATGTCCTCTATTTGTTTTTTCTGCAACTGTTCCTTGTGGAACTGGGACTCTGCACATGCAACATCTCTTTCTGAGGATGAGAATGATTACCCCATTCTCACTGTAGCTGTTGAAATCTAAGAGTAGCTCATCTTCTCCATCACGACAACACCTTCATCTAAAACTAAGAGTGGCTCAATAACTGACACTGAGGGTAGCGTATCCTCTTTCTTTGGAGGTAACTCAATATTCTATTGTATTCATGTCTCCATGGCCTAACTAATGTACTGCACCAACTAGCACTGAAGATAACTCAATCTCAAATACATGTATTGTCATACCTGCTCCCTCTGAATCTCATAATGTATCGACTTATTTTAATTAATCATGTTTGTTCTATATATATACTTCTTCTTATTACTGGAGCAAGTGTCTTGTCATAGTCTTCTCCCTCTTGTTGGGAGAATCCTCTGGACAAAAATCAGGCTTTGTATTTTTATCTGCAACATGCTTGATCTGGTAGATCAATATTGGAAGTCATCACTGACTTCCCTTCTGGTCTCAAGGAAAAATACATATCCCATTCCTTATGACTGTCTTCTTCCTCTATCACTGAAACAAGGGAATATTCCCGGGATATTTCATATATCCTAGAAGTATTTGAAGCTACAATTTAGCCTTCTCAACTTATGGCATATGTCTGTTAGTATTGGAAGACATCTCTTTATCCCATCTAAATTTGAGGAGGAATAATTTCTAATTGAAAGTCTCTAAGACACTGACTCTCACTGAGATTAGTCTTACTCTGAGTATCCATGGTCCCTCTGAAGATTGACTCCGTCTGAGTCCATATAATATTTGGAGCCATTTTCTCCCTCTGATATGTCTTGTCAATGATATATGTCTTTGCATCCTACAAAGTGTCACAGGCCCATGCTTGTCTCTTTCTGGTTACTACCTTGATTCTGGGTAGGCCCTTCTGGCTCTACTAACTCTTCTTGATGATATGAAGAGTGATCAATCGCACTAGAGGGATTTGTTCTGTTATCTTTGGATCCTTCTACTCCTCAAGTTTTGTCTTCATATGAGATGTTGTGTATTTAGAAAAAATAGCTTCTTCTTCTTCGGTACATGGGTGTATACGATCATATATACAACTTGGATAGTTTTCTCCATGTTTCATCTAATATGTTTCCTCCTACAGCCGTCACTATAGCTCCCTCAGGGTTATCACCTGTGACCTTCCTGGAACAAGAGAAACAAGGGAGAAATAGTATACAAGAATAATAATTTTTTATAATAATAATAAAAACGATAGTGAGAACAATAATCACAGTATCTCCTTTAGAGCTATCACTTGTGACTTGCTTGAAACAAGGATAAAAAGTAAGAAATACAATAATAAGGAATGAGATAAACACTCTTCTAGTGTCATGATTAATCATTCCTCCAAGGTAACCTGGAAACAAAACAAGAATTTTCTCCTAGAGTAGATGTTAGTTACATCTAGTAAATGATTACAGTAAGCATTTATCTCAATAGTGCTCACACACTACCAAGTATTCAATAATAAAACTTTCAAAGATTTATATCACAACTATAGTGTTTAGCAGTTATCAAACTTGATATGTGTAAGTTTGAATCTTATCAATTTAATCAATCAAACCTGGAACTTGGAGTCTTGTCCTCAAAAATGAGTTTGATGTTTTTATTCCGAGTCTCCTTCACTCAAGATGACAAGTATTTTATTCAACCTGTCCTATGTACTAAGATAATATGTTTTCTTGACAGAAAACTGGGTTAGAGAATAAACTCTATAACCTCAACTTTAATCAATCTAATAATTTGACTTTAATTTTGACCAATGATTAGTATGATAGTCATAAATTCAACATATCAAAATACAACCTATATGTTCATAAGATCACAATAATTCCATAACAAATAGAGGCATATCAAATTAATCAAACCCGAGGTGCATTGTTCCTCTAAATGTGTTGGATCTAAGATCCTTCTGGATCTACATTTGTTGTTTAGACAAAATATCCTTTCTCCTGCAAATACCCTTTAGAATAATGATATAGTTTCAACATATGTAAGTACATACCTCTGATAGTATTGACAAGTAGTGGAACCATCCGACAACAGATACAAGAAATAATGAACCTTTAAAACTTCAAAGGTGCGTCAACTTGTAACTTAAAGTTAGATGGAGATTTTCTAGGGTAAGGCACACTAGGTCAATAAAAATCAGTCCCAACACTTCACAAAAACTTTCACTGCAACCGGTACTGCAGGTATTGTTGGTACTGCAACTGGTGTTGCAACTGGAATGAAGGAACTGGCATTGCAATTGTAACTGATACTACAACTGATCCTTTAAATGCAACTGCAACTTAGGGTTTTATGAGGAAACCCTAAATTGTTAAACTTCAAATTTCAAAATTCTAATCCAGGGACTAGATGCGCCCTCCTAGGGATATCTCCTAGATGTGGCTACTTCCCCCAACATCCTCCTTAAATAGGGAAAACATCACACTTAGGGTTTATGCAAAAACCCTAATTCTGTAGAAGTTTCAATACTTAAAACTAGATTTTGGAGAGGGCGCGTTGAGGCTAGTCACTTCTTATAAACTGTGAGTTGGTCTCTTTTAGGCATGCTCGGATACCATGTTGATGTTTTACTTATACAACTATCAGTTACAATTCTTCTTTATTATTATAATCATTTAGCACATTAGCTACATAAATAATATCATTGAAAGAGAGGCAATCACAGAAACAATAGAGACACACAGATTACCCTGGGAAACCCTCATGGGGAAGAAAACCCAACAAAACTTCCTCAATATAGATAGACCAGAAACAAAGTAGAATATCCTCCTCTACTTCTTCACTAGGAAAGAGCAATTCACTACTTAACCAAGAACCCTCCTTGGCATCACACTTAGTTGCAGTAGCAGTTCCTCCAAGAATTTCACACTTCTTCATAGTTGCAGAGCTAGTGTGGTGAGTGTGTCCAAATGAGGCATTGGCCTCTCTTATAAATAGTGGTATAGCCAGCCTATAATTAGGTTTGGTCTGACCTGTCACTTTACCGTCTTAATTTACATTTACCTGTCAAGGCACAATAGGGACGACTTTTACTAAGGCACAATAGGGACTAATTAAATATAATATAATAATATTATTCAACTCTCTCTCAGGTAAAATATTTTTTGAAGTTACAATATTTCAACAATGGAACCATCAATCTGGGCAGTAGACATCTGGTATTTTAATTAAATAGACTTTTTGAAAAATTCCATATGTTGGATGGCATGTTAGCAATTCCACTTCAGCAGGACACATCGGTGGAGTGAGCCATAAGCGGGTCCATTGTGGCATGTCGTGGGATAGATGCTGGATGGTGGAACCAAAACAAGGAGCCATGACCATCCATAAATACAAAAATTCTTTTAAATGAGATTTTAATGAAAATATGGATCTGGATGAATAATTGCGATGTCATGGAACCTTTAAACCCTTGAAGAGGAGAGTTGGATGACATGTGGAAAGGACAAGTATCATTCGGTAGTGAATTTGAGACGAGGAGAGATTGTTATTGAATGAGCACCTTTAAGCCTGATTTTAATATGATCCATTAGATTGGTTTAATCTCAACTGTCAAATATTTCTAGGTTAATCAGAACTTTTAACTCATGATCAAGTTTAAGCCCGAATTTAATATAGATTTTTTATCATTGCAATCCTCCATCACCTAATCTAGCGGACATGCAAGTTGCGAAACGAGGGTAAAACGGTAATGGATGGGACTCCGCCATCCCCACAGCCTATGGTTGATCGCCAAGTGGGGGTATATCATTTCTAGCTTGTTAGTGAAGGTGAACGAATGAGTGAATTCCATGTGGCATTCATATACAGGTGGGTCCCATGTTATTAAAGGAAGACCATCCAGAAATTCGAGAATCCAAGATTTCTTAAAAAAATGGATTTTTCCAAAAGCCCGGATTTTGGATGGGTGGATATCCTGGGGATTTGAGAAGTCCATATGGGTATATATCCAATATATTTGAGTATTATGTATGGGAGGGTATCTGCAATATAGAGAAGTTCAGATATCCGACTCTGTGCATATTTGAGGAAGCATCTACATCAGGCGATATGCGTGGAATGGATCCATGTGGATATGATAACATCAATAGGAATGTACAGAATAGGTCCACATGGAAATGATGATGTCTCCTAAGGGTAACGTCTAAAAAATTTAGGATGCCATATATTTTTCTCCATAGCTCATAATAAAGCATAGTGACAGTCATTGGAAATCTCTTGAGGAGAAGATTTGATTTTTAAGCTCATAATCGATGATTGAGTTAAGTCTAATAAAGGTAAGTTAAAGGGAAATCATGAAAATTTTTGTATTCCCCACCATCCTAGTGATGTTTAGCGGGTCAAGTGTGTTACATCCCCTATGTGGCACCTCGTCAATCATCCATCATACTCGAAAAAAAAACATCCTTGGTGTTACTGGATAAATTGGTAGGTGCGGACACTAACTGATCTCCCTAGATCCACCTAGATCTAGAACGAAACACACCAGAACATGACGCTTTCCTTAAGTTTTAAATATTGAATTTACTAACTAAAGAGGGATAGGTGGCATACCGTTTAAACAATGCTTCCTCTCGCTATTTCCATCCTAGCTCCATTCCAACACTCATACAATGATGAACCTACAAAAGAACGCAACCAACCAAAGTGATAGTAATAGCATAAACTCAATATAAACCTCTGTATGTGATCAAGGAATCATACAATAAAACACAACAAGCTTTATAGTAAAGAATCATATTATTGTATCATATTAAATGTGAAAGAGAGATTACAACCATGGCCTTGATGTCGTAAGGTCCCTTCAAACTGTCCTTCATTCCCCACACACTTCCACTCCAAGAATTCTAAAAGCATAGATCTGATAATATTCACAATCTATCTTGACAAAGGAAAAACTCAAAGACACTCCAACCAAGCTAATAATTGCAAGCCAAATCCAACTTAGCCCTTCTCCATGAGAGCTCCTCTCCTTTTATAAGATGAAGAGGATAAGGTGAGGAGGTTAGGATGATCCTACTAAATCATGAAAGCGAGTAAGATCCAAACCATTCGGAAGCCACCTCACCATGGAAGTTTCTACTTCTAGAAGATTCGAGAAAACGCTTGTTTTTCCCACGTGTAAGCATCTCGCACCCTACATATAGAGCAGAATGTGAACTCCTCGTGACCTAGCTATGATGAAGCCTGTGAGAATTAGGCATTCTCGCACCCTAGCTATAATGCAGCCTGCGAACTTCCTTTTTTATAGGGTTTTTACAAAGGAAAATGCAACTTCTTTTCCCAGAAAAAGTTCTTCTCCCTTCTTTCTTCAGGAACTCAGGCCACTGACCCCTCTGAAGACTACAGATAGGTTTACATCATTAACTGTCATAGGGATGAAGAAAATAATGTGTAACAGAGATACCCCCAAAGTATGAAGTTAGAACATAGTGATAACTGAAATACTTTGTCGAGTGTGCGTAAGGAACAAGGAACAGTCGGTCAGAAACCTGCTAACAAATACGAAAATATAGTACAATAATACATCATCACTGAGGTAGGCATTCCCATACTCAGAATACAAATGAATCAGAGCATAAATGATGACATGCAAAGATCCATGTCAAGTAAGACAAGGGCATGGCCACCAAACATACACCGTGGATCCATGCCATTATGAATCAAATCTGAACATAGCCACCAAAAATACACCGTGGATCTATGTGTTAAAGTTTCAAATTTGAACATAGCCACCAGACATACAATGTGAATCTATGCAATAGTACACTGAATATATTCCAACACAACCTGGATCTGTCAGAAAATATCCAGGGTCTTGATCTTCGCCACTCTATAGTATGAATCTGACCATGTGAATACATGTGCTAAAGTCGAACATGGTAGAAACCACTTGATTACCGATCATTAGTGTATACCATTAACAAGTGCGAGGGAAATCACCATTAATGTCAATGACTCCCAAGGTACACTAGTACAATCCAACGAATGTGAATAAATGAGTTGAAGTTGAACACTCGACGGAATCTCTCGATCAGGGGTCAATAATGAAAACCCACTGTCGAAAGCGAGGAAACCTTCCACTGAGGCATGCAAGTTCCAAGGTACCAATTAATTTCTAAGTCTAATTCCTGGATAATGAGTTGAAGTCGACAGGAAAAGACTCGTCACAGGAGGGCCTTAATGTATCCCACATCAATGACTCGAAACAAGTAACAAGATTTGATGTAGGTCAGAGTAACATGATTCAGGATTGACTCGGGGATGACCAACACAATAGAAGGCTTAAAGACTGCAGAAATGGCCAACACAACAGAAGGCTTTTCGGGTTGAAGTTCATTTTGAACATATTGATGACACGACAATTGTCTTGGAAACACTGACTCAACAACAGGGATCACAGACCAATTTGTAATTTTATAAAGGAGTATCATCAGGAGACAAGTGGATTTTCCAACCTAGACACAAGGCGAGTGAAAGAGTGTCATGTTCAAAAGAGACTCTTCCATGGAATACAGGTTTAGACATATCTCTTTCCCAATTTTTCCTCCACATTTCTGGCGAGTACATCTTTATTTTTACACAATCTTGAGGAGGATAACATATGCTTGTCAATTTAAGCTCATCCTTCGGATGAGTCCCTCGAAGTATGTTTAACGAACCCTAGGAAGGAGTGGTTCGGTCCCATATAGTCCTTTCAATGTTTGTTTTATGAGTCCAAAGACAGAAAACTCAGGGGTTTTTCATGTTTATAAAGTCTAAAGAACACTTAAAGAGAACTCTCTCAGTTCCTTTTTTGTAAAGTAGTCTGATGAGACCGAAAAAGAGATAAACTATCGCTCAACAAACATTTTCTTCAAATACTTTAACGAGTGTGAAAAGAACAAGGTCGCTCGGAAATCTTTTCATGTTTAGAGAGTCTGAAAAGAGCTTAAAGGGAACTCCAGTGGGTTCATTTTTCGTATAACATTTACAAGTCCGAAAAAGTGATAAAAGTATACTCGGTTACATTCTCATGTATTTATGAGCACGAGAAAGAACAAAGACTAAGCTCGGTAACTTATTCGCATGTATTTACCAGCATGAGAAAGAACAAAGACTAAGCTCGAGATTGTTTTCATTTTTACGCAAGCTTTAAAACAAAAAAAAACTATGCTTGGACCTGGTTTCATTTTTACACAAGCTTGAACCAGAGGAAACTATGCTTGGACCTGGTTTCATTTTTACACAAGCTTGAACCAGAGGAAACTATGCTTGAGGTAAGTGGTTTCATTTTTACACAAGATTGAACCATAGAAAACTATGCTTGGACTTCCCAACGCATAACACATGGATGGTTGGTACCTAGCCCCTAGCTTAAGAAACTAGTGGCTCTACTTCAGCATGAATTCCAAAGGCTGAAAGTATTTCCCCCCAATCTTCGTTTCATCCAACGACAAAGGCGGAGGAAATGAAGCTTCAAATACTAGATGAAGGACTTGACTCAAATAGAGAGGGGGGAAACTATTTCATTTTTTAACGAGCTTGACATAGAAACAAGAACTATGCTCGTAACCTCTGTTTCATTTTTTAACGAGGTTGCCACAGAGACGAAAAAACTATCCTCGTAAGTGGTTTTATTTTTTCATGAGATTGAAATAAAAAAACCATGCTCAAAGACCTCTGTTTCATTTTTTAACGAGGTTGCCTCAGAGACGCAAAAACTATCCTCGGAGTCTCTCTTCTTGATCATGGATTCCAAGAAGACAATTCTCCAAAATGACACCATGTCAAGGGACAAAACTCGGTCATGGCTTCCAAGAGGTCTTCACTGGAAGGAAGAAACACACTCTGGAAGGACACCATGTCGAGGGTCACGGCGGGAGTAAAGAGATCATGCTATAACAACCCTATCAAAGAGATCACCATGTCAACTACTGGATCTAAGTCATCAGAAGTTGAAACCATGGGCGACAACGCCACATAATTGACCTGTGGTGGGGGCGATACCGTCTGCATATAAGAACCATTTAGGGAGGCAATCCAGTTGGGGTCAATGAATGAAAGTTGATCAATAGTCACAATTCTTCCATCATGAGGGAAAGATATCACACGAAAAAGAGTGGACACAATAGATTTCATGGCATAGACATAATCGCTCCCAAGAAGTAAAGTGAAATCCAAGGAATCTTGGACTACCATGACATCAAAGAAAACAATTTTCCCTCCCAAAGTTACAGGAAACTAATGAAAGGCCCCTAAAGGTTGACTAGTTCTTCTATTAAAAGATAACAGATTTTGTGTAACCGGTGCAAGCGGAGGACAACCCAAAGCTTTCCAAGCAAAAGAGGACAAAATACTAACGGATGCACCTTCATCTATCAGTGTCTGAGGAACGTCTTGACCACAAACCTATACTGTAATCTAGAAAGGAATGTGAGAGGGAAGACGAGGTCTAATTAGCACACCCCAATGAAAATGAATGGCCTCATAACTTGGAGGGGGTTCCATGGGAGAAGGAGGAATATCCCCTAGCATGGTAGATTCTGTATCAATGAGAAAAACATGGGCAGTATCATATTTACTCTCTAGCGAGAGAGTAGGATCGACCAATGACGAGATCAGATCGACCACTTGGGTTGCATTCACCAAGGGGAGAATGGAGTGGACAGATGGAAACAGATCGACCACTTGGGTGACACTCTCTAACAAGAGAGGGGGATCAACCGAGGATGGGATCGGATCAACCACTTTAGTTTCACTCTTTAAGGGGAGAGCGAGATTGACCGAGGATGGTATCAGATCAACCACTTTGTCAACTGGTTCAACTAAGGACGTGACCAGATTGACGACATGATCAACTAGATTGACTAGTGAAGGGACCAGAGTGATCATTCTATCAACTATAGGGGGGTCAAGAGTAATCTTGTGATAAGCAGCTGGATGTTGAGGTTGTGAAATATTCATGTCTTCCAATAATTTCGAGGCTTCGTCCATACGAGGGAAAAGGTGAGTGAGATGACTCCCTTTGCATAACATGCACGAGAACTTGACTCTACTTTTCTTCTTCCCAACGGTATATTGACTAGTCGACAGGAAGTTATCAGCATGTTGTTCAGAGGCTAATGACATGGGTTGGCGAGGATGTGTAGACCAAGCTTCTATAACCTTGGATAGACCAGGGCATTCCTTAAGAAGATGGCGACCTTTACAAAGCTTGCAAGGGTACTTGGGCTTACGAGTTGTTTGGGTGATCTTGACATCATCAACACTCCTAGCATGATTAACAATAACTGGTTTCTTTCTGACATGTTTGACAGTGGTTGGAGGTTTTGACCCTTTATCTTTCTTCTTCTTATTCTTCTTATTCACTGGGTTACTAGATTCAAAACTTTCACTCGACGAAGAAGATGAAACAGAAGGCGAACTTGAAAGCGAAGAAGGCGAAGAAGACCTTACTGGTGAAGAAGGTGAAGAATCAACATGAGTTTGATGTTCTTGGGGGGAAGTTCTTATGACCGAAGAACTTACTTCATTCAGGATTACCTGAGTGGAAAAAAACCATACCGGTAATCTAATTGTGAGACATGGAAGGCTCAAAGTAGTGATGTGAGAAGGACCAATGTTTCCGTAAGAAGGAAAAACAAAAGGTTCCCCTGGAAAAGGGGTTCCTTCATTGGTCATTCCGGGAACTGATGCCATTAAAACAGAGATCCAATTTAGATTCCACTAGGGAAAACAAACAACACACGCTAAAAATCTAGTAAGCAAGAAAGCAAACAAAACCTTCTCACAATGAACGCACTAGTTGGTGATGAAATCCAATGTCATGAGAACAAAGTAAGAAGGGGATGAGATAGAGCGCGTGGAAAAGTTACGTTGACGACCTGCTTAATGGACTTACACCCTGGTGCAAGCTCCCACACATAATCGTGGGTACACCCTCCAAGGAGCCCAAGTGAGTTTAGCCAACGTCGATTCCAGGTACCGTGAAGACTTGCCCCTCCACAGTCACCTTGTGTAAATACCTTAAAGAGATAGGCCACTAAGGTTACCAATCACTATAGTGATGCCTGGGGAAATATTCGACAGTCTGAGCCATGTGCAAGGGCAGGGTATCTAGCTCGAAATCAACTTGTAAGGCTTCCACTCATCATTGTGGGTATACCTCTCAAGCGACCCCCATAATACGCGCAACCTCTACACCAAGACCAACAAAGTAGGGTGAGTAACTCTGCCAATCTCAATGCGACCTCATGATTGACCCTCGTGTTAGAATGGCTTCTCAAGGAAAAATGTAATAAGTGGATTTAACCGCTCCCTAACTCAATATTCTATGTTTGTTTGCAACTTTTGAAAGTTATCTTTCACACCTATTCCAAAGCCCTACAACTAATCTAATGTAGGTTTGCTACCATAAAATATAAAAAATGTCTAATCAGCTTTTATAAGCGTTTTATTTTATGTCTGTTATTACTCAAGAGGAAAATGGCATGGACAATATGGTGTTTTAACCGACTCGAAAATTATGCAAAGAGATGAAGATGCAATCTTTTCATTTCGATGAAAGTTATCCTACGAGAAGGAGAAAACATTTATCATTCCCATATGCATGATGTCCCAAAATTTATTAAACTCATCAATATAAAGATTCTCAAGAAATGAGAAAAAGGTACTATACACCAATGCACGATTCATGCCCCCCCCCGCGGCCATGAGGAGGATTTTTTTTGGAATTTAAGACCAAAAAATGCCAAGAATCATGCAATTTCGCTACTTCAAATGCAAGGATTCCCCCAATCTAATATAAAGCAAGAAATTAAATCTTTTTGTTTCAAAAATTTCACTAAAAGAAATAATGAACTTTCTTAAAACAAAGAAACCCAAACTAAAATTTTTCTTTTAAACCGAACTATTCAGAAGAAATCTGATCTTTCCCTAAAGAATTCTAAAGAAAACACACGCTTTGCAATTGAAAGACACTCAAAGCAAGAGACTAATCCTTCAAAACCAAACAAATCCAATGTGGCTAAAAGTGACTCAAAGAATGTCAAACAGACTGTAAACAGATCAATATAGGCTCCAAAAGCTCAATCCAGCTGATCAAAGAAAAATTGGGTCATCAAAAGATGACAAGACCCAATCCAAAAACATTTACAAACAAGTTCGCAGCCTAGCAGTAGAGTACAGTGCGAGAATTAGGTATTCTCACACGCTAGACATTGGTAGGGTGCGAGAAGTTCACACTAGATCTAACAGCAGGGTGCGAAAATCAATGGTTTTCGCAGGCTGTAGAGAGGTACAGTGAGAGAATGTCTGTAATCAAAGAATTTTTTT
>JZKD02S0423656.1:240656-261012 GCA_000966675.3 Picea glauca | reverse complement strand
CTACTTCAAATGCAAGGATTCCCCCAATCTAATATAAAGCAAGAAATTAAATCTTTTTGTTTCAAAAATTTCACTAAAAGCAATAATGAACTTTCTTAAAACAAAGAAACCAAAACTAAAAGTTTTCTTTTAAAGCGAACTATTCAGAAGAAATCTAATCTTTCCCTAAAGAATTCTAAAGAAAACACACGCTTTGTAATTGAAAGAAACTCAAAGCAAGAGACTAATCCTTCAAAACCAAACAAAGCCAATGTGGCTAAAAGTGACTCAAAGAATGTCAAGCAGACTGTAAACAGATCAATATAGACTCCAAAAGCTCAATCCAGCTGATCAAAGCAAAACTGGGTCATCAAAAGATGAGAAGACCCAATCCAAAAATGTTTACAAACAAGTTCGCAGCCTAGCAGTAGAGTACAGTGCGAGAATTAGGTATTCTCACAGGCTAGACACTGGCAGGGTGCGAGAAGTTCACACTGGATCTAACAACAGGGTGTGAAAATCAATGGTTATTGCAGGCTGTAGAGAGGTACAGTGAGAGAATGTCTGTAATCAAAGAAAATTTTGAAAAAGGACAGGGAATCTAAGTGAACCTCTAGATCCAGAGATTCTAGATGGATGTCCCACAGACTCAGAAACCAGAAAACAAGCAATCAAAGGAAGGGAAACTAGACTAACTAAGAAACAATTTGTTCCCTAGTGGAGTCACCAATTTTGTTACTGGATAAATCGGTAGGTGAGGACACTAACTAATCTCCCTAGATCCACCTACATCTAGAACTAAACACACCAGAACATGACGCTTTCCTTAAGTTTTAAATATTGAATTTACTAACTAAAGAGGGATAGGTGACATACCATTTAAACGTCACTTCCTCTCACTATCACCATCCTATCTTCGTTCCAACACTCATGCAATGATGAACCTGCAAAAGAACGCAACCAACCAAAGTGATAGTAATAGCATAAACTCAATATAAACCTATGTATGTGATCAAGGAATCATACAATAAAACACAACAAGCTTTATAGGAAAGAATCATATTATTGTATCATATTAAATGTGAAAGAGAGATTACAACCATGGACTTGATGTCGTAAGGTCCCTTCCAACTGTCCTTTTTTCCCCACACACTTCCACTCCAAGAATTCTAAAAGCATAGATCTGATAATATTCACAATCTATCTTGACAAAGGAAAAACTCAAAGACACTCCAACCAATCTAATAATTCCAAGCCAAATCCAACTTAGCCCTTCTCCATGAGAGCTCCTCTCCTATTATAAGTTGAATAAGATAAGGTGAGGAGGTTAGGATGATCCCACTAAATCATGAAAGAGAGTAAGATCCAAACCATTCATATGCCACCTCACCATGGAAGTTTCTCCTTATATAATATTCGAGAAAACTCTCGTTTTTCCCATGTGTAAGCATTCTCGCACCCTGCCTATAGAGCAGAATGTGAACTCCTCATGACCTAACTATGATGCAACCTATGAGAATCAGACATTCTCGTACCCTAGCTATAATGTAGCCTGTGAACTTCCTTTTTTATAGGGTTTTTACAAAGGAAAATGCAACTTCTTTTCTCAGAAAAAGTTCTTCTCCCTTCTTTCTTCAAGAACTCAGGCCACTGACCCCTCTGAAGACTACAGATAGGTTTACATAATTAACTATCATAGGGATGAAGAAAATAATGTGTAACACTTGGTCCTCACCTACACACCAATACTCCATCCTAACAATCTCCCAAATCTATGAGATTAGGTCACCAAGGCTACCAAAACATATAGACTCATTATGCAGCTTGCAAAGTATGTATGATGCACCCTCTATTGTGCCATTTCCAATGGAACCTCAATTCGGGTCCTTATGAAAAGCCTCCATTCATATAGTAGTTTTCTCTCTTGGATATGAGGGGTCAAGTTTGTTTTTGAATGAATTCATGCTCAGGTTGGAGTCCATGAACGACTATGAACTGGCTCAATCATTGTTCCCACCTTCTACAATGTCAAGCCTTCCAAAATTCAATGGAACGAAGGAAAAAAGGGATTGTATGCTCAAGTGTTGTGCAACTTCCAAGAGAAGAAAAAAATTCACTCCAAAACTATTGAGAAGTGGAGGAAGGCTCTTTCTGAAGTTGCAGAAAAAAGTGGTCTTGAACTGGGCATTTATAATGGGTGAGGCCTCCAACTCTCCATGTTCGTCTTAGTTTTAATTAATTTGTTGTATTAATGGGTATATAACCCTTTACAATTATGTGGGTGTTTCTTATTAATAATTTTATTTTGAATATGATTCATTGACAAAGGGAAGTTGGTCAATCAAACTGTAATTTGAATAAGTTAGAAAATCACCTCTACTACTATGTGTATATAAACCATCGTGGCTTGGATGTAAAGGAATCCTTGGGAATCCATCTCTAATACCACCTTCTTGCACATGGTTTTCAAATATTTTTGGATATTAAAGAATTGCAAAAGGGAGATAGGATATTTTCTCAAATCAAAGGGGATATTTGAACAACCTCTCTCCTAGTGATTTTCAATCCTAAATATGTTGAATCAAGGTGGTGTTTGAATGAACTAATGTTAGGGCCAACAATTATTCTAGTATTCTATGATGTCAATCCCTTGGAACTTCAGTGGATGGCGAGTGGACATGGATTGTATGTTGAAGCCCTACATGCACAAACAAAAAATATGATCCATTAGTCAACAATGATACGAATCCAACATTATAGAATAATAGAGGATAACCCTTTCTGTCATGGCATATATAAGCGATTATGAGCTTAAGATATTTAACAGGTAAGGGCCTCTACCTCTCCCCATTATTCTTAGTTTTTAGTTTTTAATTTGTTGAATTGATAGTTACATCACTTTATTATGGAGACATTCCTTATTAGTCATTTTATTGTGATTGTAAATATTATTCAGTGATGAGGGGAAGCTTGTCCATAAAGTGGTGGGAACAGTATTGAATTTTATTGCTCGAAGGTATCCAACCAATATGTAACAAGGAAAATGATCCAGATAGATCTAGGGAACACCACAGAAGTTTCAGAAGTGTCCCAGAACGCACAAAAGCCACCTAGGACGCTCATAATGGCATTATTAGGCAGAAAAGGGAAAAAATTTGAAGTTCCCAAAACTCAATTAAAACAGGATGATCGCGAAGAGAGCATCATGAGGTTTTCAACGGTGCAAATGGCTCATCAAAGGAAGTTACAAATCAAAAGTTATAAGCGGTCAAAGTTTTGGTCAACCCTGCCCAGTTAGCAAGGATGAGTCAGCATCCATATTGCTGACGTCAACATACATACGAATGATTTCAGCATACATACATCCCACGTGGTAAGCACAAAGAGTGACATGCGTCATGATGACATCAGCATGCCACGTAATAGCACCAGAGGCTGCCACATGTCACTCAAATTCAGGTTTTTCAGGGCACCACGTGGATGAGTAAAAATGTGCCACGTAGCACCCCCAGGTGATGCCACGTGGCACCACCCAAAAGGTGCCATGTGTCTAAGATGATGCAGGAGGTAATGTCATCACGTATGGGTGGACAAATCAGAGGCTTCCACGTAGCCCAATGGGGACACACCACGGGCACCTCCGAAATACACAAGGACCCTCCGTGGAAAAAAATTAAAATATATATATGTATGTATATATATATATATATATATATTAGAAATCTGCCAAATATGGTGGAATTTCCACCAAATTAAACTGCCACGAGAACCTCCGCTAACCTTACCTCCACATTTAGCTGAGCGCACCAAAACAGTCCGCCATATTTGGCGGCGCATGCCAAAATGGACCGCCATTTTTTAGCAAAACTGCCAAACGATCCGCCAAATAGAGCAGATTCCATGGGATTTAACCCCGAGACCTCCGCTAACCTCCTTCCTAAATTTATCCATGCTACCAGCACACCAAGCACGTCATTGATGACATAACTGCCCGAAAAATATTATTTAAAGGGGGCTTCGGTTTTGAGTTCGGGGCAGCATGTGCATTTGAGAGAGAACACACCAGCGCACAGATCACTAAGCGCATCCATATGGCCTAGTACAGACTGTACAGATTGGTATGGATCCATATTGACTGTACAGATTTTGGCATGCAAAACGAGGCGAGGGTGTCGCTTGGGTAAGAAAGTGATCGACTCAGATTGGGGCGTGGAGACAGTCAATTTTAGGTAAATTGACACCACAGATACAGTGGTAGTGTTAGTTTTCTTATATGAGAAAAACTTCAGCAGATTAATTCCAAAATGAGTTATTTATTGCAAAGGCAGTGGCATGGTAACCGAGACAGAGGTGTCTCTTGGGCCTGAAAGTCTTTGACTCTGATGGAGACGATTTGACAGTGATTTTTAGGTAATTCGGCGATGCAAATTCAATGACAAGGTATGTTTTTGTAGTAGAGTTTCATATCAGCAAGCTAAGTGCCGAAGAAGCCAATGTAAGCATGTTTTTCATTTTGTTGTTTTGTCACTAAATGTTGCAGCATAGCTTGCTTGTTATAGGTCTGAAGGAGCAGAGAGAGGTTGCAGCAAGGCAATAAGATCAGCTTATTCCTTATATCTATTTTTTTCTTATATTATTTCACATCAAAGCAATCAGTTATATGTGACAAATAAATTGTGGCACTTGCATGACAATTGGCCAACGAAGCAGTTCTGATTCTCGTGGGTTCCGGGATCTTTTGTATGGGCTGCATATTTATGTTTTGGATCTGAGCAGCAGATCTAAAGATTTTGACCCGGAGAGGTAGCCCACATCGGGTGAACTCCGTTATTAAGGAAAGTGTCATATCCATTATGTGTCTTATGTTCTTATGTTGCTTTTCTATGAATTTATGCACATAGGATATTAAATGCAAGCATGACATATAACACATAATAAAAACTGAGGTTGTATTCACTTCGAATTCAAGCACATAAGACTTCAATTTTACCTTTAATTGAAAATCGCTCAAGTAAAACAATCTATAATTGACCCCTCTAAAGTAGTGACATAATCAACCAATTATTGGAAACTTATCACTCCTGGGTTCAGATCATGTGGTATCAGAGAAGGCTTGATACCGATTGCAAGTGTTGAAGCTAAGGATGGAAAGGTCACCAAAACAATCATGGTTCAGTGAGATTCAAGAGCTCAACAAATGCTTCAAGCAGAGAATGTTTGATTGAAGACATTGTTGCATGTTGCAAAAGAAGATAACCAGAGGTTGCAAGAGCAGTTGCAAGCCATGAAGATGCAGATATAGGAAGGCTCTTCGAATGAGAGAGCGATAAGACCATTTTGTGACCATGGAAACTTCACCAGTTATGGGTGCGAGCATGAAAATGCAAATGCATGCACACTTTTTCAAGAAAATGAAGATGACCTACATGAATCCACAAACCATGGACGATTCCGAGAAGCATCTTCCACTGATCCTTCTCACCAGGAACAACTAGACACATCTCAAGAAGCAGGCCAAGGGTCCCAGTTTGAGTTGGATGTAAATAAACCATGTGTAGTTCCTTTCTTGATTAATGTTGATGATTCTTTTGAAATCCTTGAACAACATGCTTCTTGCATCGACTTAAAGTTGATGAGAAAAATGGGATACGAAGGAGGAGGCCTTGGAACTAATGGCCAAGGTATTATGGATCCCATCAAGGCACTGGTTCGGCCTCGATATGCCGGGATAGGATATGTCCCAAAGGATATTGGATAAAGATCCAAAACCATTCAGGAAGAAGACCCCAAGACAATAATTGAGACTTCATAGGTCAACAGTTCATCAGAAGATGAAATTGATTCAATGCAGGCCGAGAGCACAACTTTTCATGATCGAGGATTCGAGACATCTCTAGGGAGAGATGAGCATCACAATGACAGAGTTGAGACCAAATCTTCTTTCCAGTTTGACTCCAGAGGAAACTCACCGAGGCATAAGAAATATTGAAACTCTAAAATGCCATTTGATTATAAGCATGTTAATCATATAAGACAGAGCTTTTGGCATCAAAGACCATGCACTTTTTTTGGATTGATTAACCACGCAGTGTCCCAGTGTTGGAAGAGAAAATCCTTGTGCAAGAAGGTTATGACAACCAGGAGAAGGACGAGGATGGCATATTGTTTTCCACACATGGAAAAGAGCAAGGGGAATGCACCTCTGAAGGAGAAAGACTACTGCAGGAAGAGATGGGCATCACAATGACAGAGTTGAGACCAACTCTTCTTGTCAGTCTGACTCCAGAGGAAACTCACCAAGGTATAAGAAATCTTGAAACTCTAAAATACCATTTGATTATAAGCATGTTAATCATATAAGATAGAGCTTTTGGCATCAAAGACCATGCACTTTTTGTGGATTGAGTAACCACGCAGTGTCCCAGTGTTGGAAGAGAAAATCCTTGTGGAAGAAGGTTATGGCAACCATGAGAAGGACGAGGATGGCATATTGTTTTCCACACACGAAAAAGATCAAGGGGAATGCACCTCTAAAGGAGAAAGGCTACTGCAACCATTGTAGCAGATATGGGCATCATGAGGCCACTTGTTGGGCCTTACATCTAGATCTACATCCAAAGAGGGACAAGAAAACCAAACAGACATCTCTGAGGGAGACTGCCAGTCAGGCAGTGCTGTAGGAAAATCCGCCACCAAGAGAAGACCAACTACCAGAGAAAGTACAACTTGATAAAGAGGACATGTTTGGAAAAATGGTTGAACAAATGGAAAAAATCCTTTTGAGTTAGTCGAAAGTGGCCATATTTGTAAATCACATGTTGCGATTCAAACCCCGTAGAAGGGTATTGTGTAAAAGAGATAATTGTTGATATCACTTCTTTTTATGGAAAATGTTGATATTGTTAGGCCTTGTGAGGTAGGTTGGGTAAGGGTTTATTATTGTAAGTCCAATGGACATGAACCTTAATGTAATGACTTTTGGGGAACAAAAGTCCTTTCAGTTGGGAGGCGTGATCTAGATGGATCTAGTGAACATCACAAAAGTTTTATAAGTGTCCCAGAATGCACATAAGCCACCCAGGATGCTTAGAATGGCTTCAGTAGATAGAAAAGGGAAAAAATTCAAAGTTCCCAAAACTAAATTAAAACAACGTGATCGTGAAGAGAACATCACAATATTTCCAACAGCGCAAACTACTCGTCAAACGGAATTATGGATCAAAAGTTATAAGCGGTCAAAGTTTTGGTCAACCCAGCCTAGTCAGCAAGGATGAGTCAGCATCTGTACTTCTAACGTCAGCATCCGTACAGCCCACATAGAAATAAAATAGACTGACATGCGTCATGATGACATCAAAATGATGTCAGCATGCCATGTGGAAGCACCAGAGGCTGCCACGTGTCACTCAAATTCAGGATTTTCAGGGTGCCACGTGGATGAGTAAAAATGTGCCACGTGGCACCCCCAAATGATGCCATGTGGCACCCCCCAGAAGGTGCCATGTGTTCGAGATGATGCAGGAGGTGATGTCAGCGCATACGGGTGGACAAATCAGAGGCTTCCCCATGGCCCAATGGGGACGGGCCACATGGCATCCCCAAAATGCACAAGGACCCTCCATGGAAAAAAATTAAAAAATATATATAAATTAAAGCTCCGCCAAATATGGCGGCAGTTCCTCTATATTTAGTATTTCCTCCAAATTAAACATCCAGCAAAATCTCTGCTAACCTTACCACCACATTTAGCGGAGCACGCCAAAACGGTCTACCATATTTGGCGGTGTGCGCCAAAACAGATTGCCAAATAGAGAGGAGTCCACGGGATTCGACCACAGGACCTTCTCTAATCTACGTCCTAACTTTTTCCAAGCTACCCGTGTGCCAAGCACGTCATTGATGACATAACTACCCACAAAATGTTATTTAAAGGGGGCTTTGGTTTTGATTTCGGGGCAGCGTGTGCATTCAAGACAAAAAACACCAGTGCATGGAGCACTAAGCGCATCCGTACGTCCTGTTACAGACTGTATTGCCTGGTACGGATCCATACAGAATGTATGGATTTTGGCACACAAATCGAGACGAGGGTGCCTCTTGGGTAAGAAAGTGCCCGACTCAGGTTGAGGCATGGAGACAATCATTTTTAAGTAAAATGATGTCACGAACGCAGTGGTGGTGTTAGTTTTCTGATCTGAGAAAAACTTCAGTAGCTTAATTCTAGAATGAGTCATTTATTGTAGAGGCAGCAGCACCATAACCGAGGCAGAGGTGTCTCTTGGAACTGAAAGTGTTCGACTCGGATGGAGACGATTTGACAGTCTTTTTTAGGTAATTCGGTGACGCGAATTCAATGACGAGGTCTATTTTGCAACATAGTTTCATATCACCAAGCTAAGTGTTGGAGAGGCCAATGTAAGCATGCTTTTCGTTTTTTTGTTTTGTCATTAAATGTTGCAGCATAGCATGCGTGTTATAGGTCTGAGGGAGCAGAGAGAGGCTGCAGCAAAGAAGCAAGATCAACTTATTCCTTCTATCTATTTTTTTCTTCTCTTCTTTCACATCAAATCAATCAGTTATATGTGACAGAGAAATTGTGGCACTTGCATGACAAGTGGCCAACGAAGCAGTTCTGATTCTCGTGGGTTCCGAGATCTTTTGTATGGAATGCATATTTATGTTTTGGATCTGAGTAGCAGATCTAAGGATTTTGATGTCTCCATGTTGATCGGTGTCATATTGTATTCTTCATCTTTTTATGTATTGAGTATGTGGGAGTGATGTCCATGTCATCATCATGTATGCCTCATGAGTAGAACTTGTGAAGTTGATACATTCCTAATCACATTCCGATCTCTTGTTTCTGTCACCGAAAATGAACTTTGGCCTTACAACTTGTAAAGGACAGACATCATTACATCAAGAAGAATAAAGCAGTCAGGATTTGGAACATGACCCGGAGAGGTAGCCCACATCGGGTGAACTCCATTATCAAGGAAAGTGTCATATCCATTATGTGTCTTATGTTCTTATGTTTTTTTTCTATGAATTTCCGCACATAGGATATTAAATGAAACCATGACATATAACACATAAGAAAAACTAAGGAGGTTTTATTCACTTCTAATTCAAGCACATAAGACTTCAACTTTACCTTTAATTGCAAATCGCTCAAGTAAAACGATCTATAACTGACCCTTTTGAAGGAGTGACATAATCAACCAATTATTGGAAACTTATCGCTCTCGGGTTCAGATCAGAAAACATATTTAGAAAGAGACAGAATGTTGGCATAATAAGTATACCAAAGTGATTATGGAGGTGGAAAGTTGATTTAATAAAAATCAAATTAACCACTATTATTTACACACAATGTTTTATTATTATTACATCCCCATGAGACATATAGATTTCATGATCTTAGTCACAATGTTTCATTATTATTGTGTTCCCACGAGACATATAGTTTTCATGATATTAGTTTGCCAGTATGATTCTTTGCTTTTTGGGGGGCATATAGTTTTCTTTAGGTTTTAGGTTTATAAGTAAAGTATTTTTTTTTTAGTTATTATTTTTCTTGTTTTCCATCTGTTGCTAGTAGGGTGATGTCCACCTCGAAGTTTTGCATGCACAAGGTGAAAATGGGATAGCCTAGGTTGTATTAAAAAAAGGTATGGAAAGCATTCAATTTCTCCAAAAGTTGGTTGAGTGATGTAGGGGTGTTATGGTACGCATTTGATTTCTGCAAGGGTTTATTCAATATTTGTTTTGGATGATGAGTTTCATTGAATGATGATTATTCTTCACCTTCTTTTCCTCATCCCTGTTTGATTTTGTTTCTAGAGTGTGATAGGGGTCGTGTTTTGGGTGTGTTTCTACTCATTAATTATGCTCACTGGTTTGATTTTGGGTCTATTATGCAGTTGGGATTTTTTCCCTCGTTGTCTTGGATGTGTTTCTTTGCTTGTGTGATTGGTTCTCTACATGGGAATTTCATGGGGTTCATTGATCCAAGTGGATATCGGTGGCAACCAACCTTTTCCAGCTGGCTCAAAACAATTTTTTGGCGATTTACAATTTTTAGTAGTTTTAACTTCTGGGGCCATTTTGAGGGTCTAAATGAAGGTTTTTTGGGATTGAGCTTCTCAATGATGGTATAAAAAATTATTGATGCCCAAAAATAAATCTCCTCGATGATACCTTTCCAACGGGTTATCATACACCTAAAATAGAGATCGTATGCAAAATTTACGACCCCGGGAAGTTAATGTACTAACTTACCCAAACAGGGCCCACATGACTTTTGGCGCTTCATCTCCTAGGGTTAGGTTTTTGGATGTCTAGGGTTTTTGGAATTCCTGTTTATTGTAAAAATTCTTTCAGAGCCTCATTTTAACCATCTTCTTTTGAATGAGCCCAGTCGTCACATCTCTTATCAGAGATAAGCTGCCACCATTCCAGCAAGCTTGTTTCCACTACATTTTACAGTTTCAGCTTATTTTGTTATTGAATAGAAAACCAGTTTTACTATATCTCTGTTATTTTGTGTTAAGCACCTGTTAATAATCTTTATTCATTTCGTTCTGCTCATAAAATTTGAATCAGTGGTATCAGAGAATTCTACTCTTTGTTGTCTTAATGGATGTTCCCAATGAGGTCAAAGTACAAAGAGTTGGGTATTAAGCTTGTTTCTCTTGAGGAAAAAATATCTCGTACGCCCAAGCGACCTCTCATGGCAGGAGAAAATAAATATGACGGGACAGGAGATCCTTTAAAACTGTTGATTGAGGAAGCCCTCACGTAACAGAGGAACGAGATGATGGATAGTTTCGCGCAAATCCTTCGGCGGCTACCAATAGGTGACACATCTTCTTCAAGAAGAGGCGCCACCCCCTTCAAGGTACAAATAAACTTTGATATTCCTATATTTGAAGTTCAGATAGACACATATGTTGTAGACAAGTGGTTGAATCTACTAGAAGGGTATTTTTCTGTCCATAACTTTTCAAATAGAGAAAATATTACTTTTGCACTCCTCAAAGTCGTTTCCCATGTCAAAGATTGGTGGGAAACTTTCTGTGAGCAAAAGGAAACAGAGGAAACCTCATTATTTACAGTCACAACCACTTGGGAATCCTTCAGGGATTCTATTAAGGAACAATACTACCCTGTCAGAATTTATGACGACCTGTATACCAAACAGACTACATTGCGGCAAGAAAGAGAGCAAGCAGTGTCAGATTTCACAAATATCTTCCATACCTTGCACACCAAGTTGGGTATCAAATATTTAGAGTGACATCTAGTGCTCAAGTATCGTGATGCTTTGCATAGATACATCCATACATAAATGGAATTTCTAGACATATCATCCTTGGGTGCGTCCTACCGATATGCCGTCAAAATCGAGAGGAAGCTCAAACGAAAGACGCAAAAATTTGGGCCTAGGAACCCCTCACAACAAAAGCCAGTAAAGGGCGGCACCAACCCATAGAACAAAGGACAGAGAAAATATGGATAGTATCAGGACAACCAGTCTAAGCCGCAAGCAAAGAAGGACACTGGAAAGAAAAAGAAAGATATCGGGAAGTGGTGTGACTTCCATAAGAGCCCTTGGCATAACACTGTTGACTACCACTCAAAGAAGTCATTGGTGGCCAAAGTGAAAGCCTTTAACTCAGATGCAGATTATGAGTCTGAGCCAGAACCAAAAAGGGGAATATGGATCATTGATGCAAAACCCAGTGCCACCGTTGCTATCACCAAGCTCTAGCTTGGTGAACTAGACGATCCAAAAGAAGGAGAGTGCCTCTTCCATTCACATATGTGGGTAAAAGGCACCCCACTGCACCTCATCGTTGATAGTGGTATCCAGAAGAACCTCATCTCAACAGAGGTCGTCAATCAGCTGGCCCTATCAACAATGCCACACCCACAACCCTACACCATTGGATGGCTCCGCCAAGGAAGCGATCTCCACGTCAGCCAACAGTGTTGAATGCCGTACGACATCAAGCCCTTCAAAGATGAGGTATTGTGTGATGTTTCCCCTCTTGAAGTTTGTGATGTTCTTTTGGGCCAACCTTATTGATGAAAACGTCATGCTTTATATGAGTCTAAGCCTCGTAGTGTTATTATTACTTTGAACAGGAAATTGTACAAGATACCCGAGGCAGTCCCACCTAGTGATATTTCCTTGATCTTTGCTAAGCAATGCAGGAAGGTCATCTCTCAGATGGGGAAGTTTGTCTTCTTTGTGATTCTCTCTCAGAATAATCGAAAGATCACAGCCACATACAGGGTCTCTGCGGCTGACGTCTCCACACAATAGAAGCAAGTAGATAAGGTCATGGAAGAATACTCGGATATCTTCTCCTCACCTACCAGGGTACCTCTGCACTGTCAGGTCAAGCACCCCATCGATCTGACCCCTGATGCACCACTTTCCAATGGGCCAATCTATCACCGCTCTCTATTAGAGAATGAGGAGATCAAGCAACAGATCGAAGAGATGCTCCACAAGGGGAACATCTGTCCCAACTCATCACCTTGTGGGAGCCCAATCGTGCTGGTACAGAAGAAATATGGAACCTGGCAACTCTGCATTGATTACCGGGCTCTGAATAAAATCACAGTTAGAAACTGGTACTCGATTCCCTGAATCGACGACCTCCTTGATCAACTCATGGGGGCCAAATACTTCAGTAAGATTGATGTGAAGTCTCGCTACCACCAGGTCCCGATAGAACAAATAGATGTATAGAAGACCGCCTTCAAGTCAAAGGAAGGCCTTTTTGAATGGTTGGTCATGCCCTTTGGTTTGAAAAATATGACAACCAATTTCATGAGGTTGATGGACGATATCCTACGACCATTCACCAATAATTTTGTAGTGGTGTATCTGGATGACATTCTCATTTACAGAAAGACTTGGGCCGAACACTTGCATCATATTCAGCAGGTTCTACACACCCTGTGACAACACAAGCTATATGCCAACTTGGAAAAATGCTCCTTCGGCATGGACAGGGTCCATTACCTGGGCTACATCGTTGATCAGCATGGCATACATGTGGATCCAGCCAAGATCCAAGTCATATGTGACTGGCCAGCCCCAACTACACTCACCGAGTTTTGGAGCTTCTTGGGCCTAGCCAATTTCTATCGTAGGTTCGTGTTGGGATTCTCCCATATTGCATGGGCCCTCAGCCAAATAACCAGGGGTGGTGGTAAGGAGAAATTTGCGTGGGGGCGGTCCCAACAAAAAGCGTTCAATGATTTGAAGCAGTGCTTGTGCTCAGCCCCAGTACTTTCACTCCCAGACCCGTAGTATCTCTTTGAGATCGAGACAAATGCTTCCGACTATGTTGCGGGCACCATTCTCACTCAGCAAGACCACCCCGTGGCCTATCATAGTGAGACACTATCAGATGTTGTCTGTAAGTACCCTACTTACGACAAAGAAATGTACTCCATTGTGCAAGCTTACCGCCAGTGGAGACACTACATTCTTGGGAAGGAGACAATCATCCACACTAATCAGAAACGACTACAGTTCATGTAGACACAAGGAAAATTGCAGAATGACCGCCATCAAAAGTGTTCCACATACTTGCAGCAATTCCACCTCAACATCAAGTATAAAACAGGAAGCACCAATCGCGTTGTTGATTGCCTCAGCAAAGCACCAGTCGTGGCACTCACCATGGTGCTAGACTCTTGCAGACATGAGACCTCTGGATGGCCCCAACTCTATGAGACAAACCCGGACTTCGCCACCACCTATCAAATGTTGGGGGAAAACGCAGTTGTCGATAATTTCCATCTTCAGGATGGGTTGTTGTGTAGTCTAGGACATATCTGTGTTCCATCAAGCGAGCGAGCGAAGCTGATCTGGGAATCCCACTACAGTCGGGTGGTAGGACACTTCGGCGTCGAAAAGATAGTGGCTATGCTACAGAAACATTTCTACTAGCCGAAACTTTGATAGGAGGTCAGCAAGCATATCAGGTCATGCACTGCCTATGCGATTGCCAAACCGAGCACTAAGAAATAGGGAATGTACACCCCTTTGCCTAATCTTGAAAGGCCATGGGAATCCATCTCAATGGACTACATGTCGGGCCTCCCATCCACCAAGCAGGGAAACGACTGTGTTTTTGTGGTTGTTGATCATTTTTCTAAGATGGCGATTTTGGTTGCTTGGAAGAAGAACATCACAGCAGAGGCCACTGCCAAGCTCTTCTTTTAACAAGTCTGGGTACATTTTAGAATCCCACAAACCATTATCTCAGATCGGGACAGTTGATTTCTTAGCGCATTCTGGTCGAGCCTCTGGTCATTGTTGGACACCAAGATCACCAAATCCACGACCTTCAACCCTCAGACAGATGGCCAAACCGAGGTCGTAAATTGAATGATTGTGCATATCCTTCACATGTATAATTCAAAGCACCCTCGCACATGGGATGAGAGCCTTCCCTATGTCTAGCATAGCTACAACCGAGCCCTACATAGCTCAACCGACCACATCCCCTTTCAGGTGGGGTTGGGATTCCAACCATTGGGTCCCATAGATGTTGCACTTTCCTTGGCGGTCACCTCGACCGACTCATCTCCTGCTCCAACTGAATTTGACAAAGCCACCCAGTTCATTGAGCAGATCCAGCACATCCGACAATAGGTTCAGGATATCCTACAAAAGTCTAATGAAAAGTACAAACAATGCCATGATCAACATCGGGTGCCACATAAGTTTAAGGTGGGCGACAAAGTTTGGTTGCACTTGCAGAAAAAACGCCTTACATGACCCCATCAAAGGCTTCACCCGCTCCGTTATGGGTCGTACACCATCACCAAGGTTGTGGGGGATAATTCTTTTTAGCTCAACATTCCTCCTTTCCTTGTCCTGCACCTAGTGTTCAACGTGGATCTCCTTCGCCCTTATTTCCCACCATTATTAGACACCTCAGAAGTAGCAGAACAACTGATACCAACAAAGCTCAACCCCGACTACATACAACAAGCATCCAATGATCAGATTGTGGACACAAATATCAAGGGCACTTTACAACAAAGGATCCAGCTTTATCGAGTTGTCAAAGTAGGGCAACTCCTACACCAAGGCAAGTGGCTCACCCAGGGCCAAATTCAACAGAAATTTCCTCATCTGATGGGGGACCTCAATGCAATGGAAACCATTTCTTCATAAGGAGGGAGGATTGATCCAGGTGGATATTGGTGGCCACCCACCTTTTCCAACTGGCTCAAAACAATTTTCTGACAATTTTGGCAATTTACTATTTTTAGTAGTTTTAACTTCTGAGGCCATTTTGAGGGCCTAAATGAAGGTTTTTCGGTATCGATCTTCTCAATGATAGCCTAAGGCATGATTGAAGCCCCAAAATGAATCTCCTTAACGATACCTTTCCAATAGGCTATCATACGCCTAAAACGGAGATCATATGCAAAAGTTACGACCTCGGGAAGTTAATGTACTAACTTACCCAAATGGGGCCCACATGACTTTTGGCGCTTTATCTCCTAGGGTTAGGTTTTTGGATGTCTAGTGTTTTTGACATTCTTGTTTATTGTAAAAAGGCCTTCAGAGCCTCATTGTAATCATCTTCTTGCGAATGAGCGTAGCCGTCACATCTCTTCTCAGAGATAAGCCACCACCATTCTAACAATCTTGTTTCGGTTGCATTTTACAGTTTTAGCTTATTTTGTTATTGAATAGAAAACTAGTTTTATTGTATCTCTATTATTTTGTGTTAAGCCCCTGTTAATAATCTGTATTCATTTCATTCTAATCATAAAATCCAGATCAGTCATTAGTGTTTTGGGCTTGGGATTATGCTTAGTGGTTTGAATCTACTAACTAGCTTGATTTTGGGTCTATTTTGTTGTTGGGATTTTGTTTCTCAAACTAGACGGGGTTGCATCTTGGGTGTGTATCTTTGCTTGCATTATTGGATTTATGCATCATGGATTTTATTGAGGGTTGAGAGGTTCCACTGAGGTTATTTGGTTGTGGTGGAGGTTGTCTACTATTTGGCTATGGTGGAAGGTGGATTTTGGTGGTGTGACTCACCATGTGGAGGCGTCCCATTGCTCGAGTAAGTTGCTTTGCTAAGATGGCCTCATGAAAAATAATTTCATTGTCTTTGTGACATTTTGAGAAAAGATACATTGTGGCTATATGCAAATTATTTCACAGAGATATGATCTTGGGAAGGTTGCATTGGTATGTCGATACAATTACTAGATTTGTTTTTGCATGCAGTTTTCTTTTGGTGCTTGGATCTTTGAATGAGTTTTTAATGGGGGTAATGAGATTGTACTAGGGTTTGTTGTGTGCACTCTAGCTATGGTGAACAATCATCACTGGTTTTCATTCATTGGCTGGCGTCGTGCATAATTCTTGTGGTGTAGCTCATCCCGTGAAGGTGTCTTATAGCTTGGATAAGTTTCTTTGCAAAATTGTTTTTTATTTTCTAATTTATGAATTGTTTTAGAAAAAAATTTACATTATTTTCCAACTTCAAACAAAAAAGTTTTAATTAGCTTTTGGACAAGCCTCTCCAAAAGTACCAAGTGCATAATGCTTTCAAAATGTCCAAATAATCTAGCATGATTCATCATGCTCCTTGTACTTTGACATATTATAAAATAAAAACAATAGACTAGATTAAAATTCTAAGATTTGGTTGGATGTGTAATTAATTGCATTTAATTGGACATAAACCAATAAAAGTATAATACTCGAAACTTGGCTTCAATTTTGCATGGAGCAACGTATCCTTTAATGCACTATTTAGTCTTTACTAACCCACAATAGCCATTGTGAAGTTCTTTTCATTTTCGTAATGAAAGACACATTAATGTCGATGTCAAATGGCATAGGTAAAAAAATCCACGTGGTACAATGCATAGCAAAACTCATTACCATATAAAACCTCAAAATCGTTGAGAAAATTCCTTGCAAAGTACCATCAACTATTTATCCATTACTACATAGAGAAATGATGGTGTCGCTGAAGGAGGATGAGTGTCCTTGTGAAATTGTGGTTGAAGGAGAGTGAGGAGATGGAGAAGACAAACCAGCATTCCAAACTCACCATCAAACAAACAAACAAAAATATTGAATGAACCTTTGCAAAAATCGAATTCCTTCCATAACACCTCTACATAAATTTCTCAAAAGAAATTCAATGCCTGCCATGCCGTACCATCGTTTAATACAACCAACCAACGTCAGTGCGCCGCTACACTATGCACGCTAAGTTTCGAGGCATAGGCGACCCTCTCAATAGCCAATTAAAATAAAATAAGAAGCAATCTTGTTGATCATGTAGGATAGATAAATTGGTTTGCTACAATGGCTGCATGAAAATAAATACTTTCCCCTATTATTATTTTCTGTTAATGGTAAGGAAGATATGCCTTAGTGCAGTGCACAAAAAGTAATTTGAATTATCATCCAACAAGTTTTCTGTTCATAGCTTCACTTTCTGATTATGGGAAATCTTTAATAATATTATACTAAAGATTATAATATTCTTTAATTCATTCAAAATATTCAGCTGTCACTAATTTTGTTGTTGCATAAATCATTTTGTTTCTCAGTTCTTGCTTCTGTTTTAATGTCAAAAAGTGATACGTCTGCATCATAAATAGTTTTCTAATTGATAGAAAGTATTTCTGACCCGAGGGGATGGGATTAGTTTCACCAACATACCCGAGTAATCGACGGACATGATCGAGTAACAGAGCGGCATGCACTATTGTTAGTGAGTCGAACCATGAACCAATAGTGTGCTCTGGTGTAGCACTATGTCGGTCAATGTAGGTGTCACCTGTATAAATATTTTCCCTGTCAACAATCTCCAGTTGACTTCTGTACTCATGGAATGTGAGAAGGAAATATCCCTCGCTACATTACTCTAATGTTAAACTATACACAGACGCCATTCTCATGATGAAGATGCACACCCTAAAATCAAATATTTAATAAAAAAATCATAACTGCAGCCGAGATCATTATAGCTCAACAAATGATTAGTGTAAAATTTTCGTGTTTGCAACCGAATATTTTAAAACAAACAGGATTAGAGAAATATTCAATAGAAGTGTCAAAACATATCATACGGTACATTTTGTTAATGACACAACTCTATCTGCAGTGTGCACTCAGCACTGTGGACACTGGATGATCTTGGAGATCAAAAGTAACTAGATAGTCTGTCTGTTCTGGAATAAAAGTCATTCGTGTATGGATAAGTTTTGAAGCAGTCTATATGTAATGAATATTGGAGGTCGATCCTGCTTGCTGGTATCAGATCCACGGATTTCAGTCTTCAAGCTTCTGTCAAATTTGTAAGAGCTTGTTTATTTAATGAAATATTTGCACACTTTAACATTTATGCAACATCTGTGCATCATTTTATTGAATTTATTTTCATTCGGATATCTATCTGCATGAATACTATTTTTGTTAAATGATGAGAAAATAAGTTAAATCTAGTGGGATGTGAGGCAAATTTTAGGTCGGTAAAACCGAGGATTAGTGTCTGTGACCATAGGTCGTTTCTTGTTATCCTGGTTATTTTCTCTAAGTTGATTATATTTTAGATGGATCCTTCCATGGATATAGTCCACTTCACATAAGTGTCTACTATAGTAATCCCATGACATCTATAGCAAAACGACGAGCTTCATCAATGCTTTCAGGAACAAGTTCTGATAGATGTTTAATCTCCATTCATGAGATTGGGAACTTCCCCCTATCTACCCACAAGATGTTTATAAATTGAAGTGGTAGAATTACATGTCTCATTCATTTATCAAAGTCCACTCTATTGACATTCCTTTCTCTACTCATGAAGATAAAGGATTTTCTTACGCTCATATAGGTTCAATCAAGTTTTTTTTAAATCCTTTAGTCAGACCATATCTTCCATGGTCTGTGTCGTTGATATCCGACATAATAAATTCTCTAATGCTTTAGTTGGTGGATTTTTTGCCCCTCTTTCTAATGGCCCCTATTTTGCAACTATTTATCCTAAATACTTTGTCTCGCTCTCTGATCCTTACATATATGAATTCTAAAAATATTATATTCTCCCTTCAGGATGCGATATGTTAGTCAATTCACGAATCATTCAACTCAAGTCTCTCTCAGTTATTCGTTTTGGCAATGATACTCTCCCTCCTTTACATAAAACTGTCCAAAAAACTTTGCGTTTACATAACGTGGTGGAGAAACACAAATCCAAGCAAGTTCAGCCTGTTACGTGGACTGGGATAGAATATCCCGCTGTCTGGGAAAATAAGTATGACAAATTCAAAATACAAATGATTTCCCATATAGAATAAATAACAAAGAAACCAGTTCCTTTGTCTACATTCCAAAGGTCATTGTCCTTAAAACTCCCAGAATTGAATCCTTTTGCATCTGAGATGAAAAACACCTTTAACCAGATTGCTACATCTTCTTCATCCAGTATTTCAAGATCACACAAACATATAGGGAAACACCTTGAATGTCTGCTTGCTAAGAAAAAATTAATAATATGCAAGGTCGCAGATATTTGAAAACAGAGGTCCCTAGTGATGATATTTTCATGTTGTCACTTCCTAGAGAAGGTATATGAAGCATAAAAAGGTTTCCAAGTGGAGAAGAAACTTATCTCCCAAGAAGGAATCTCCTGACAGTTCCATTCAGACAATATTATGAGGATCTTAAAACTAAAAGAGAATATTTGTTGATAAGATCTTCAACAATATCTGATTTTGTATCCGATGAATGCAAGCTTCTAAACTATGCAAATTTCCAATCTTAGTTGACAGGAAACAATATAGATGATTTGCATAGATACTTGCTTAAATAAAGGAAATATTCAGAGTCACACAAGGAAAAAATCAGAGTCATTTCTGAAAAGATAGAAATCCTCACACATGTCCTGACAAACACCTCAGAGTTGAAAAACTCTACGGCCAAAATAGAAGCCCGCCTTTACCTCTTGGACACCTTATTACATAAAATAAATGAGGTTAAGAAGAGCTCTCAAAAGCCTGTTAGAAATACCAACATTATACAGCCTGTTATCTTCAAAGATAAAGAAGATTCTAAGAAGCATAAAAGAAACAAATTCTTTGTAATGTTTGATCCAGGTGGATATCGGTGGCCACCCACCTTTTCCGACTAGCTCAAAACAGTTTTCTGGCAATTTTGGCAATCTACTATTTTTAGCAGGTTTTACTTTCGGGGCCATTTTGAGGGCCTAAATGAAGGTTTTTCGAGATCGAGGTTCTCAATGATAGCCAAAGGCATGATTGAGCCCCCAAAATGAATCTCCTCGATGATACCTTTCCA
>JZKD02S0423656.1:227568-240646 GCA_000966675.3 Picea glauca | reverse complement strand
GTTTATTTCCATTCTGTCTGTAAGCATATTTCAGTCATTTGTTATTAATGAAATGAAGTCTTATTTCCGCTGCATCTCTGCGTTTATGTGTATTTCTGTATTTCATTGTGTTCCTTCATAAATCCGGATCAATGTTTCAAGCAGAAGATCGGAGACCATAATGGGATTTTGGAGAATCTGCCAGATTTTTTCAAAGTATTGTAGAAGAAGTTTCTAATATAAGAACATGGCCTCACCCATTAAAGAAAAAAAAAATATCTCTAGATGATGACTGTAAAATATGAACAAGGATATACCCCATGCCATCATTATCCCAAACAAATAATATGTCTTATTTTAGCATTCATTGGATGAAAAAATAATCCGTTCAATGCATGATCACCTAGTGATCAATTTTAGTTGTCAATCATGTTGATGATTACAGCTTCATGAGACATCCTCTAGGACACATACTGAGTGAGTCGGCCTAAGAGAGAGCCCATGATTTGGGTGTTCCCATGAGATGGGTGTGTAGTTCCTCTCTCAGAAAAAGATGGAACATTGTGTGCCCCTGAGTAGGGAAGATCCCCATGAGTTGGGTATGTCGTTCTCTCTGAGACGGAGATGAAACATTGTGTGCCCCTGAGAAGGGAATATTCCCATGATATGGGTGTATCATTTGAGATGAAACGAAGTGTACCCCTGTGAGGGGTGAAGGATCCCATGTGATGGGTTTAATTTTCTCCTCTGTGCAGAGAGTTGAGATGATGTGATCATCTAGATGATTCTCCTGTGAGACTCAGTAAGATAGAGATATGTTGAGTAGGACGTTCCTTTGGCTGAGCACAGGTGGACGTGATCCTAGTGGTTGAGCACTAGTGAGTGTGTATCATGATGATTCTCCTATGAGATGTAGTGAGATAGAGATCTATTGACTTGGACGTCCCTGTGGCTGAGCATAGGTAGACGTGCCCCTAGTGGTTGAGCACTAGTGGGTGTATGAGATCCCTTGCTAAATTATCTAAGATTCATACTTACCTGTAACCCTAATTGTGATGTAAAGGGTACAGGTCGACCCCACCATAAAGTGAAAGATAATTAATGTAAAAGATAATTAATATTGTAATTATTAATTATATTATGAGTTATTGAGGTCGACCTTGTTGTGCCAATAGACACCATTATTGATGTGTCCAGTCTAGTATAAATAAAGATGATTTCCCCATTAAGTAAACACATAACACAATTCTGATTTTGGAAATTTCAGCAAGTACAAGTTCTAGGGTTGAAGTGTGCACCTCTCTTGGGCACTAGCCTTCTAGGTTTTGTGAGCACCCTTTTGTGTGCTAGGTTTACGGTGTGGGAGGTCTTTCTCTTGAAGAATATAGAAAAGGTTTGGTTGGGTTTTATTCCCTTGCTGAAAATGGTTTCCCAGGATACTTCTTGTGTACTTGCGCATGGTATTTCTTCTTGTGATCTGGGTTACTACAACAAATTGTTTATGGCATAACTGCAATTGTCTATGGTTCAAGAAAAATGCTAAAATTGGAATGAGCCTCCTGCTTGAGCATAGATTAATGAAAAATCAGCATGGTATCATAGTGTAGTTATTGAAGAACTCATTACACAAGATTCAAAGCAATTCGTCCTCATTTCTGCAGAACCATACGGCCTCCTAGGGTTTCCATAAATCTATACGGCCCTGTCTTGTTTGGCTATTTCAACACCTTATACTTGAGCGTTGGGTCTAAAAATTGTATGGGAGTGTACGATCTCCTTCAGTGCATGTCCATCAAGCTTTAGATTTCAATTCCAATAATTTTTTATTTTTAGCCCTAGGGTTTCTAGGGTTTCACAATTTTCTGCAGAAAATCCAGATCTAGGGTTTCTACAACTCATGGAAGGAGATTTTCAACTCACCAGTGTTATTTTGACTTTCAAGGCTTATTGTTGGCAGTCATAATCCCAACAAAACCTAAGTTTTATAGAATAGCCTAGCAGTTAGGTTTTCTAGCCCAGTTGGCAAAGGTTTGTGAAGAATATGAGAATATGATGAACAAAACCTTGGTGGAAGATAGGCTTGATGGATCAAGCAACTTCTATTCCTGGAAGTCAAGAATTCAAATCACTCTTGAAGAAGAATATCTATTGTGGGTGATACAAAAAGATTTACCAAAGACAACTACCGATGAAGGGCAGGAAAATGATGTCAAGGCAAGGAAGAAAATCATCTACTCAAGCTCATACATTGAAGGGACAGTTTCAAAATATCAAGATGACAAAAGGTGGCACCGTTGTTATCTTCTTGATGAAGATATCAGAGATCAGAGATCATCTAGGTGCCATTGGAGAAATCATATCAACACTCTTAGGTATGCACTTGTATATATTATTTGTATCAAGGGTACCTGCAGGAGGAAGGAACCTTTGCTGCGATCATGGATCCAAAGGGATCTCAATGCATTCATAGGAATAACACACTGGAAGTGAAGACTCCATGTTTTATTGTTTCAATTATCATGCCTCTAACCTACATTTCTAATTTTGCTACATTACAAGTAAGTGTTGTAGTTGTGACAACAATCCTTAAATATTTTTTATTCTAGAGATGTACTCATTATTCTCCTCTAGGAGATATTCTTGTCTTGTTTCCTTTTGTTTGTTTTCTTTCTCCAGGAAGGTTAAAAACAAAGGAAGATGTTTATCCTTTAGACTTCAGAGGGATTCACTTGTCTCATAGGGAGTCAAAACTATTTGAGAAGGAGGAAGAACAAAACCATCATTGAAGCAACTAAAGAAATGATAAATGATCAGAGTCTACCTATGATCTTGTGGGAAGAAGCATGCATGACAATATTATATGTTCAAAACAGGAGTCCTCACCAGATTTTGAAAAACATAACTCTTGAAGAAGCCTTCACTAGAGTGAAGCCTGATATTGGACACTTCAGGATATTTGATGTCCATAATACTTTCATGTACCTAAAGAGAAGAGGTCCAAGATAAACCCTTCAGAGAGAAAGGGTACATTTGTAGGGATATAGTGAATCTTCGAAGGCATATCAGATCTACATCCCTAGTCAGAGATAGATTGAAGTAAGCATAGATGTTATCCTTGAAGACGAGATAGCCTTTCAAAGATCCAGAGAATCTAAAATGGAGATTGACACTGAGACAATACCTTCTCCCCCTTCAGTAGTTCAGAGGGAGACAACCATTATTCTAGTTGTTCTAGCTAATCCAGTTGCTCCAGTTGATATCCCTAGAGATATTTCAGTAGGGCATAAAAGGCTTGTCTGGGCTTGATAAACTCTGCAAGAGGTAGAGGGACATGCAACTCCTCAAGGCACATTCTGAGAGAGTAAGAGACCAAAGCGACTTTTGAGATACTTTTCAAACATGAGTCACATCATTGATTTTGAGCCTCCTTGTCATGGAGAAGCGACATGTGAGAAGGTATGGAAATATGCCATGACAAAAAAATATCAGTCCATCTTGAAGAATGATGTGTGGGATATTGTTCTGAAACTATAAGGGAAGCCTGTAGTGACTTCCAAGTGGATCTATAAGATAAAGCATGCCACTGATGGAAGTGTTGAGAAATACAAAGCAATATTTGTAGCCAGAGGACTCTCACAAGTAGAGGGAGTTGACTATGATGAGACATTTGCTCTAGTATCCCGATACACTTCCATCCGTACCATCATTGTACTAGCTACATCCATGAGTTGGAAACTACATTAGATGGATGTAAAGACAACCTTTCTCAATGATGAGATTGAGGAAGAATTTTATATCAAGTATCCAGAAGGATTCATGATACACAACAAGAAATCTCATGCGTGAAGGTTGAATAAATCCATGTATGGACTAAAGCAAGCACTTCGTGCTTGGTATGAGAAAATGGATGTATTCTTGATGAGTTTGGGCTTCATCAAGAGTGTTGATGATCCAAACCTGTATTATCATATTGTTGGTAACAAGTTCCAAATGTTGGTCCTGTATGTGGATGACTTATTCCTCACTAGTTCAGAAAGACTTATTGTTGAAATGCAAGCAAGCGTTGACTTATGAATTCGAGATGAAGAATCTGGGTATGATGAACTACTTCTTGAGACTAGAAGTATGGTAGAGGACTGATGAGATTTTCCTAAGTCAAGGAAAATATACAGTGGATATATTGAAGAAGTTCGGTATGACAGAGTGCAAATCCATGCCTACACTGATGGTGATGGATTTGAAGAAAATGAATGATTCTTCTACTGATTCAGGCGAGATTGATCCACATTTGTACCGACAACTAATTGGATCACTGATGTATTTGGTTAACACCAAACCTGATATATGTTATGCAGTGAATGTACTTAGTCAGTTCATGAGTTAGACAAGACAAGCTCACTGGATAGAAATGAAACATGTATTGAGATACCTACAAGGCACAGTTGGATATGGCTTGAGATATGCCTCCAGTGTAGACTTGAGTTTACAGGGATATGCCGATGCATATTGGGCAGGGAGCGTAGTGGACCGGAAGAGAACCTTCGGTTGTTTATTTACCTTGGGGTCTGCCATGGTTTCCTGGTGCAGCAGGAAACAAAGTTTTGTGGCCTTGAGTACCACATAGGTAGAGTATATAGAATTGAGTGTGGCAATCCGTGAAGCAGTTTGGCTTCGCAAGATTCTCACAGATTTATTTGATCATGAGATGGATCCTACCACTATTCATTGTGATAACTAGAGCTGTGTGAATCTCTATGAGAACCCTGTGTTTCATGATAGATTGAAACACATTGAGATAAAATATCACTATATCATATAAATGGTGCAGAGGAAAGAAGTACACATGTAGTACCTTCCTACCCATGAGCATATTGCAGATATCTTCACCAAACCACTTGCCAAGATAATGTTCGAGTACTTCTGTGAGAAACTTGGTCTAGTGGAGAATACCTCCCTAGCTGAGAGGGAGTGTTGATGATTATTTCCAAGATGAAGTTCGAGTAGTTCCAATATGAGAAACTTGGCCTGATGGAGAATACCTCCCTAGCTGAGAGGGAGTGTTGATGACTACAGCCAAGACAAAGTTTGAGTACTTCATGTGAAGAATTTTCCTGATGGAGAATGCCTTCCTAGCTGAGAGGGAGTGTTTATAATTACATTTGTGTGAGACATCCTCCAGGACACAAACTAAGTGATTCGGCCTGAGAGAGAGCCCATGAGTTGGGTGTTCCCGTGAGATGGGTGTGTAGTTCCTCTCTGAGATAGAGATGGAACGTTGTGTGCCCTTATGTAGGGAAGATGTCCATGAGCTGGGTATGTCGTTTTCTCTGAGATGGAGATGAAACACTATGTGCCCTTGAAAAGGGAAGATGTCCATGAGATGGGTGTATCATTTGAGATGAAATGATGTGTACCCCTATGAGGGGTGAAGGAGTCCATGTGATGGGTTTATTATTCTCCTTTGTGCAGAGAGTTGAGATGTTGTGATATTCAAGATGATTCTCCTATGAGAATCTATGAGATAGAGATATGTTGAGTAGGACGTTCCTATGGCTGAGCACAGGTGGACATGATCCTAGTGGTTGAGCACTAGTGAGTGTGTATCCTGATGATTATCCTATGAGACATAGTGAGATAAAGATCTATTTACTTAAACGTCCCTGTGGTTTAGAACAGGTGGACGTTCCCCTAGTGGTTGAGAACTAGTGGGTGTATGAGATCTCTTGCTATATTGTCTAAGAGTCGGACTTACCTGTAACCCTAATTATGATGTAAAGGGTACAAGTCGACCCCACAATAAAGTGAAAGATAATTAATGTAAAAAATAATTAATATTGTAATTATTAATTATATTATGAGTTATTGAGGTCATCCCTATTGTGCCAATAGACACCATTATTGATGTGTCTAGTCTAGTATAAATAAAGGTGATTTCCCCATTAAGGAAACACATAAAACAAGTGTGATTTTGGAAATTTCAGCAAGTACAAGTTCTAAGACTGAAGTGCACACCTGACGCAACCTGCCCTCCGCGACACGGTCGCTCTCTAGGACCTTCAACGACACGGCCCGAAGAGTTAACAACTCTTCCTACTCCCTCGGGAGTCTTTTACCCACAATGCTCTTCTCGGCGACCTCCCTTTCGTCAGTCGGGAAATTGGGTTTCGCGGATTCGCGAACCTTGCGTGCACCTCCCGTGAAATGTGAAACTCCGGATCCCGATCCCCGATGTCAACGATCAACCCTTCTTAGTATCGGGGGTTTCCCTATCGGGAAATCGGCAGATGAAAGGTAGCGATTTACTTACCTTTCAAAACTCCGAACGCCGATGGGCGATTCCACGTGCGGTCCTCCGCTTCGTCTCCGTGGAACCCTTCGCTGCTCGGAACTTCGCTATTTCTCCGTGCTCCCTTCGACTTCGAAAACGCCGAAGTGCCGAGTCCCGAATCCTCGAGATCTCGTGCCACCTGTCCCTCCGACGATCGACGGCTCTGATCAAATCGAGGAATCACAACTCGCGATATCGACATGCATGCAACTCTTGCACTCGCCAACCCCTATATGCAGATGTGCGATAGCAGCCAGGTTCTACTTGCACGTTGCAAGTTAACTCTTTCCCAGGAGTTCAAGTCGCCGATTCTCTTCCTCTTGAGAATCCTCCGGCTCTCAAGCTTTCCCTTAGTTCAAACCTCTCCTGGGCCTGTTCCTACAACGAGAACACGAAACTATCCCTCCTGAGCTGAATTCTCTCTGACTCCTTCAGAGACTTCGAGCACGATGCCTGCGCTCCACCTTCAACAACTTTCAAAGTGTTGAAGTCTTCCAGGTTCTACGCCTTCACAGTCACAGCAACCCCGACCTTTCTTTTCTCAGACTTGCTACTGAGACTCCAGCCCGACCTGCACTCACCTGCACGGTTCAAACAACCCAATTCACTCTGGGAAAAACGAGAACAAAAATTCAACTGTTTAACCTCCTCAACGCACTCTATGCGGAGGAGTTCGACTGCACTCTATGCAGGAATCTCCTGGGTTAAACAGAGAAACAATTGAAACTCATTCCTTCACTCCCTCAGGTTTCTAATCTGATATGCAATCACATACGCAGCATATAGAAGATATGCATAAAAAGAAGCAAGTATGCAAAAGCATAATTTCAACAACACACAGAGATCAAACACATCCATGAGATTGAATCAAAGCTTTCCTAATAATTCAATGTCTGTACATGGGGTTTCTTCACAAGCTCTCTGCTCTGTCTCCCTTGCTCCTGTATGAATGAGAATGATCTTCAGAATGATATAAAGGAGGGTGTCTATACTCTGTTTTCCCTCTCGAAAGGTAAACTGTCTAATCTATAGTTAATTCCTATCTACCAACATTAAAACCATTAAATGCCTCCTTATCTATAATACAATACAAAGGCGCTTCATATGAATGAAAGCATTCAAACGGCGGCGCAACAATCTCCAAAGCAAATAAAAAATGTATGTACTGGCACTGTCCAGCTGTAGGTTCTTTCCTTCACGCGTTGGCTCGCTTGATGAAGTCGTAGATGCTCCTGCATCAACACCTCTCTTGGGTGTTATCCTTATAGGTTTTGTGAGCACCCTTTTATGTGCTAGGTTTATGGTGTGGGAGGTATTTCTCTTGAAGAATATAGAAAAGGATTGATTGGGTTTTCTTCCCTTGTTGAGAAGGCTTTCCCAGGATACTTATTGTATACTTGTGCATGGTATTTCTTCTTGTGATCTCGGTTACTACAACAAATTGTTTATGGTGTAACTGCAATTGTCTATGGTTCAAGTAAAATGATAAAATTGGAATGAACTTCATGCTTGAGTCTAAATTAGTGAAAAATAAAAAAATCAAGCGATGAAACAAAATATGCAATTCAGTTATTGATAAACTGGACCACTTCCAAAAAGGCAGAAGATGCTACCTTGACACCAAGATATATTGCCACTCAAATAATCAATGGGTTTACTATCCAACATCCAACTTGGTGGAGATGTCTTTCCCAGAAATCCAAAGATGATATGTTAAAGGACCCTAAAGCAGATGAAATAGTATTACAAGCCTTGACTACCCAATTTTATACTATAGAATTTGCAACAAATGTTGAACATGTTGATTCATTACTCATGTCCCAGAGACTCTGTGATCTAAGCCACTATGAGAAATATTTTTTTTATATGCAGAAATTAATAATTGAATTAGGAAAATTTGCAGATTCTGCATACATTAAGTACTATATCAGAATTTTTTATGTTTCCTTAACAAATGCAATAGAAAAATATTTCAAATATAAGAATATTACTCTGGAAGGGATGTCTTTAGCAATGGTAGATCATCATATCAAAATTTTAATTCAAGAACATTGTCTAGAAAAAAGGGTAACACAATATTTTAAGATATTTGATAATATGTTAACCTCTTATTTATGTAAATATGTAGGTCTTATTCAAAAATTGGGATGTGGTGCTCATAATCGAGCACATCAGTCTGAAAAGACACATTGCTCCTACAAATCCAAAGCAAAGAAATTTCATTCTTTGAAGTCCAGATTAAATCCTGATCATCCTTGGCCCAGGAAAAATAAGCACAAATACAAATCTTATAAGAAAATTTTGTATCTTTAGAAAAGACAAAATCTTACCATGGACTCAACTTGCTTCAACTGTAAGCAGAAACGCCATTGGGCACATCAATGCCCTAGAAATAAAAACAATCCAAAGTTCTCTACACTCTTTGCTGAGGAGATTGATCCCAAGTGGTGGAATTTATTTTATTGTTCTCCTAATGAAGAATTTGATGGAAATTACATTTTTCTAGATCCTTCTAAATGTTCAGGAGATGATTTGGATTCTCTCTCCTCTTCCTCTAAATTTAGTGATTCAGAGACACTAAATTGGGAGTGTGAGAAACCCACTTTTGACTTCTGCATGTTCTCAAGTTTGTAGAAACCAGATCCTTAAAAGAGAATCCAAGAGATTGTTTGGTTGCTTGAAATTACCCCAACTTGAAAATATACAATCAGGGAAAATCTAAGAAAAGAATTGGTTGATCTACTAAGGTATGTTGTTATTCCTAGTAAATATCCAGTTAAAGTCTTATCTGGTAATGCATCATCTAGTAAATATCCCCCAACAGACTTGTATTTTGATTTTCCAGCTCAACACAGCGACAGACAAAGTTTTAGAAAATATAGAGAAAAGCTGCTAAAACTCCAGCTGAAAGAAAAACAACAAATGTTGAAAATTAGTCTAGAAAACATTAAGCAAATTAGTCTCTCCATTGAAGAAATAAGAAGTGAGAGAAATAATTCATCAGAAGAAGAATTATCTGGAGTGTATGAAGATGCATTCACTGCACCAAAACGATATAGGAAAAATAAATATGGGGGAAAGAGGATAGAAAGGTCTAATGATTCTTCTAAAAAATCTTCCAGTTCTTCTGAAAAAGAATATTCAAAACCCAGTTCTCTAAAAGAGGTAAAGCCAAGACCTTCATTACTATCATTTGGAGGAACTAAGTTATACATGAAGATCACATTTTTTACACATGAGACAAAACCATATGAGGTGGATTTCTTAGTTGATTCTGGTTGTCAGTTAAATTTACTAACAAAGAATGTAATTCCATAATTCTATTGGGAAAGACCTACCATGACAGGAAAGGCCATAGATGGTTCAGAAGTACCCATACAAGGCCAAGTGGAAAACTTCCCATTAAAAATTGGTAAGCAATATTTCAATCTTTCTTTCTACTATGTGAACCAGATTAATGATGATTGTGTGTTAGGTGCAGAATTCCTTGAACTTATAGATCCCATGACAATAAATAAGAAAGAAAAGATGTTTGAATTCTATTTAAATGCAACAAAGATCCAAACTCCTTTGTTTACTGAAGGAAGATCTAGAAGTAGAGAAAGAGAATAACAAAAGGTCTCTGAACAAGCCCCATTGTTGGCCCTCGACCAAGTTTTGGAGGTTTTGGCCCACTTTTGGACTTCGACACACTGGTCGAAGTAGGAGCGCCCAGGCGGAGATGAGATCATGGATCTCACCTATTTTGAGGGTTATGTGGACCCATTAAGGGGTCCTCTGGGTTTTGTAACGACTTTATGGGATGTTGGCCCATGGGTTTTCCCCATGTTTAGGCCTTATTGTAGGACTTTCCCATGGTTTTTCCCCATGTTTAGGCCTTATTGTAGGACTTTGTAAAGTATAAATAAAGAGGAATGTAGTGTAGAAGAAGTAGTTATAAGTAGTGTTATGTGCAAAGGAATGTATGTGGTCAAGGCTTTGTGCTCGACTGTGATTTTGTAGCAGGTGATAAGTATCGTGATAAGATATTTTGGCTCTGTGCATCTGACCTATTTTTGGAAGGTAAAGAAGGATGATCTAGTGCTTAGTGCACAAATCTCCTGTCTTGTGCGAATTTCAACTCTGTGGCTTAGTGCACAGGAGTGACTGGATGTACTATTTTGGCGAATAATAAAGAGGTGAAGCGGTTTTTGGACATAGCCCCACCCTGGGGTGAACCACGTATCTCTGGTGTCTCATGGTTTGCTTTGTGCAGTGTTATTTTTGTTATGCATTTTCTTAGTGATTTGATTATGATGTGTAATGAATATGTTTTTTTTTTCTTAAGTATTTTACTTATGTTAAAGGGTAAATAAATGTTAGATTTAACTCACAGTGCCAAGTGATCAGGGTGCATAATCACTTGTTACTACGCTTATTTGTCTTTGATTATGCTCTACGGTGTTTATGAGGTTAATAAACTAATGCATGTTCACTTCCTAAGCATGAACATAATATTTTGCAAAGTGTTTGTATCACTGATTCGTGTCCCATCCTGGTTACAGACACCTGCGTCCTATAACACCCCCTACTTCTACCTCGAGTAAGACTTCACTGCTTTGCAGGTGTTTCCGAAAGGGCCGATAGTCGGGGTTTTGTTGGTGCACTATTAAGCGTTGAACCCTAGATCTACCCCTGTGCCAACACCCATCATCAAGAGACTCACACAAAATGGAAAGGAGCATTTGTTATGCACAGGTACATGGAGAAAAAATGTTGAAAGATATTTCAAAAAAATCATCACAAATTGCATTTCAGAATCCCCTAATGCCTTCTTGCACAAGGAGAAATATTTTGTCTCTCTTCCATATGATCCCTTGGTCAAAATTACTCCACAAAAGGCATCACGAACCTTTATGAGTCTGACAGAGATACCAACTTTCCAACGAGAAATTAATGATCTCTTACAGAAGGGATTGATAGAGCCATCAAAGAGTTCATGGGCTTGTAGAGGTTTTTATGTCAACAAGCAATTTGAGCGAAAATGATGAAAGATGAGGTTGGTAGTCAACTTCAAACCGCTAAATAAAGTTCTTCATAACATCAAGTATCCTCTTCCAAATAAAAGCTCATTATTACAGAGAATAAAAGGGAAAACTGTATTTAGTAAATTTGATTTAAAATTAGCATTCTATCAAATAGGTATAGTCCCAGAGGATAGACATAAAAATTCTTTTGTTGTACCCCATGGTCATTATCAGTGGAAAGTAATGTGTTTTGGCTTAATGAATGCTCCTAGCGAATTCCAAAATAGAATGGAAAACATATTCAGGGAGTATCCATGGATAATTATTTATATTGATGATATCCTTGTATGTTCAAAGAATCTCCAAGAACACCTCAAACACTTGCAATAGTTTTATGATCTGGTGTTCAGGCACGGTCTGGTTTTATCCAAGACCAAAATGGAAATCGGTAAAACTGAGATCGAATTTCTCAGTTTCAGGATAGAAAAAGGCTAGGTAATTCTCCAAGACCATATTTTGAAATTATTGACATAATTTCCTGACATTCTTCATGACAAAACATAGCTACAAAGGTTCATAGGAAGTGTAAACGATATTCATCCATTCTACAAAGGGCAGGAATATGATATCTTGATTCTACAACAGAAATTGAAAAAGAATCCTCCATCTTGGAATGGTGCAATGACTAAAGCTATCAGGACGATTAAAGATAAGTTCCAAAGTCTTCCACCATTATCCCTACCTATTGGATAAGGGAACTATATCATAGAAACAAATGCATCAAATAGTACATGGGCAGGTGTACTAATTGAAAAAATTAACAGAGTTGAAACTATATGTTCATATGCTTCAGTTTCTTTTCAGGGAGCAGAACTTAATTACCCTTCCAGTCAAAAAGAGCTTTTTGTTGTAAAAAATATAGTTCTTTATTTCAAACTCTATCTCAAACTAGTAAAATTCCTAATTAGATTTGATCTGAAAATTTTACTAGGGATGTTAAAATCTGAAAAGCTCCTTACAGAGTCTCATTCTAGAATTCAAAAATAGATATTATGGCTAGATAATTTTGATTTCACTGCACAACATAAATCTGGTCATTTAAACTGCCTTGCTGATATGTTAACCAGGGAAGCCAAGACTGCAAATTTAGCCATGTTTTCAGCAGGACCATCAAATAAAGGAAAACATCCTACAACTCAAATAGATGAAGATCGAGATCAAGCCACAAGGAGAAAAGAAGTCTTGACAGTAGTAAGTCAAGAAGTAATAGAGATGATGATCAAAGAAAGAGTAGAAGAACCAATTTTAGCCACATTGATTAAATAAATCAAGGATTCTCCCATGAAAATCTAGATCCTCGAAAAATGGGAGTAGAAGGCATTTCTAGGCCTAAGATATGCTTCAAAAATGATATGGGGATTCGTTAAACAATTCTCCATAGACTATGATGATGAAGATATGTGTTATTGTGATATTGGCTCTGGACCAATGTGTTGGGAGAATTATTCCTTGTCGTTACAACTAGCTCGTGAAAAGAGGGAAATTGTTATTTGTGCATATACTAGAAACTTAGTAAGAAAACCACGGATTGGATGGACTGAAATTTTGTTTGAAAGATTTATGCCAATGGAGAAATGTTTATTAAAAGTACCTCAGTTTATTTTTAATTTGCAGTATGAACTAATGATTGCAACTCAATATGAAGTCTGGTTCAAATTCAAGCTAAAATTTGTTGTTGCAGAGAGAGGTAAATGTAGGAGAGAGG
>JZKD02S0423656.1:188639-218872 GCA_000966675.3 Picea glauca | reverse complement strand
TTGAAATTATTAGAAACAATATGACATCCTGGCGAAGCTGAAGAATTATTCAAAACATGACAGACAGATATTTGACAACACAACAGTATTTTGAATGTAAAGCTTGAAATACATACATTTGATTGGTCGGACAGATTATGAGGAAGGTTCTCAGTTGGTCGCCAAAGACGATGTCCGCGGCGGGGTTCTTTCTCTGCCAGATCTCTGCCCAGGTCTCGAAGGTGGTCGTGCATTCTTAGATACTGTATCTTTCTTCGATACTGTATATTTCTGTATGTGTTCTCCTCCACCTCCACGTCCACCAGACACCGGTTCTGTAGGTTCCGAAGACCCAACCATCCGTTCCAGCCGGATCCGTCCCATATTCTTATGGCGGTATCCCTGTCTGGACTTATTCCCTTTTCTCCAGTAAAGAAACAGGCAATATCTAAGAATATCTCCTTCTCCTCTGGATCCAGACCATCATAGCTAATTTTAAGTATGCTTTGTATATCTTCAGGAAGTATTTTAGAGATTTTGTGCAGTTGTTCTTTCCAATACTTCAAATCATCTTTTCCATGAAGAAGCGAGCCAATTACTTGAAGAGATAACGGCAATCCTTGGCAGTAAACCAAAAAAAATTCAACCAATCGTTCAAATTGTGCAGCAGGATGAGGCTGGCCGAAGGCATGCGAGCAGAAGAGCTCTTGGGAGTGTTGTGGATTGAGGCCTTCTAGCTTGTAAATAGATGTTTCTACAATCCCGAAGCTTGTAAGAACATCCTTATTACGAGATGTCACTAAAATCAAGCTACTTGGACTGAGGGCATCCTTCACTGGTGAAAGTAATACATCCAGCTGATGAATATGATTCACGTCATCTAGAATTAAGAGAGCGTGAGCGTGACAAGATGAGACACGCCTTCTGAGCTCCTCTATACCCTCAGCAGTGCTGTTGATTTGCACATTGGATCCAGTCAATTCATTGGCAAGGGTACTCAGCACGGAATTGAAAGATCTATTGGCTGTTTTTTCTCTGACATCAGGTAGAAAGCAAGACCGATGGTATTTTGATCTCTCACGGTTAAAGATTTCTTTTGCTAGGGTGGTTTTTCCCACCCCACCAAGACCCACAATTCCCACAATTCTAGTCTCCCCACTTTCTTGGGGCATTAACACTGTTCTCTCCAAATCTTCTACTTTGTCTGCCAATCCAGTGGGATATTTGGACACATTCAGGGATGTTTTTGGAAGTTTCTCCAACACCCGTTCCACGACGTTATCAACGAGTTGGCTATCGTCACTACATCAATATGCAGAATAACTCTACTAGTAAGAAACGCCTGCATACAGTTTTTATAAAGTAAAAAGAACGACTAGCCTAAAGAATTAGTGGTTCTTACCTGTTAAACGCCTCAGCCTCCACCACGAAACCCATTAAATCTGCAGCCTGAGAAAGAGCCCTCCTCCATTCTTCCATAGTGTTGGTGTCATACCTAGGCTTCTGTAAACGAGTTCTAGCGTCAATTGATTTCTTCCCTTCTAGAATGCTCAGATGTCGAGCATACACTCCATTTCCACTGAGAGTCCAGCGAAGCACATCAGGCTTGACACCGTAGAAGATTGGAATAATAGTTTTCCGCGACTCCAACATCAACAGGAGTTCATTTAGACACCAACTTGACTCTGCATAATTAGTGGAGAAAATTGCTATATGGATGCAGGCGGATCCAATAGCACCCTTTAACTGAGCAGGTATGTTGTCTCCCTCCTGCAATTCCTCCTTGTCAAGAAAGACTCGCAGTCCTTTGTCACTAAGGCGTTTGTAGAGATGAGTTGCTAAAGTTTCCTTAACATCGGTACCACGATGATTTAAGAAAACATCGTAGTAGTTGCAGCTGGTAGTTGCAGACGCAGCGATGGGGTTGGAAGAAGAAGCCATTGGAGACACAAATAAGATGAAGGGAAAACGAAGATATTTAGGCCTTAGAGTGGTTGAGGCTGAAACAAAGCAAAATGCGTGCGTTCTCAATGGGCAGGGCGTAATGGGGGCTCAACTATCTCCAATATTTATAATGAAATGTTATGAAGTTATTAATATAAAACGTAAATTTTCAATGGTTTAAGCGAAAGAGCCTCGAAGGCGTGATTGACATTTTAACAGGCGCGAAGGCAAGACTTTTCCACTAACGTGACACCAACCAGTCTAGCAGTCCCCTCTCTCAATAATTATTTAATATCAATAATATGCACTCAAAATTGCTCCTTCCCTGGTGGTCTGTGGTGGTCAGATGAGGGAAGTCATGAAGATAACAATTTAAAAATATAAAACCCCAATTTTCAATGATATAAGCGAAGGAGCCTCGAAGGCGCATTTGATAAGTAATGTCTCTCTGTCATTTAATTGTCAATTGCCCATCTCGCTTGCCATCTCGCTGTCGGCGTGAAATTGCCTTCCCAACTTCCATGGAATAATCCACATATATGTTTATATTTTTATAAATAAATATTTATTTATTCAGAACTTCCGTGAAATGCATGGAACGTGATTTTATATTCACTTGAATATTATTTTGTAGTGTACCTGCTCCGTTTTTTAATTATTTGGTTAATTATCATACAGGTTAGGGATCTTTGAACCTGCTCTATTTTTTTTATTATTTGATGATTATTATTTTGTTTTGTATTGGACTTGCTTCATTTTTAATTATTTTATTAATTATCATACGGGGTAGGGATCTTCCAAATCTACTCTATTTTTTTTATTATTTTGATTATTTGATTATTTTTTAATTATCATATGGGGTAGGGATCTTCCAACCTACTCTTATTTTGTTTTATTATTTTGATTATTTGATTACTATGCTCTAAAAATATATTAGAGTGTGTATTCGCTCTTTCTCAGCATGCTCTGCTGTCCGCATGAAAGTGTCCATGGAATAATCCCTACTCCGATTGATAACATATATGTTTATATTTTAATAAATAAATATTAATTTATTCAGAAGTTCCGTTAAGTGCTCTAAACCTGATTTGATATTTTCTTTTATTCAGTTGAATATTATGAATATTACTCTGTACTGGACATACTCCATTTTTTAAATATTTGATTAATTATCATACGGGGTAGGGATTTTCGAACCTGATCTTTTATTTATTTATTTGATGATTAGCGTGAAGTTGGTGTAATATGGTGTAATATTTTCTTTTATTCAGTGGAAGAATATTATTTTGTACTGATCGCTCTATTTTTCAATTATTTGATGAATTATCATATGGAGTAGGATCTTTCAACCTGCTCTAGTTTTTTTTATCATTTGATGTTTAGCTTGAAGTTGGATATGGTGTAAAAGAAGAGTAGAGTGCGTTTTTGAATAAGGTGTAATATTATTATTATTATTTTTTTAAATTGTGGTTTACATGTCTATATTGTTATATGGATGTAATATTTTCTTCATGGTTTATGAGTAGTCTTAATTGTAATTTAAAATACTTTAAAATTTGTCATCTAAAATATTATGAAATATATTGTTCAAGTTTATTTTATATTTTTAATTTTTTTTATAAGTAAATGGAAATTGAATTTTGATTTCCTTTGGTATTTTTTTTCATGAAAAATGTTTATATTTATAAAAGAATTTTGTGTTTCCTATAGAATGTCCAAATTAGAGGTTAATCTTTCTAAAGTTAATCCTTTTAAGCTTGTCAATTTAAATGTTTATGATAAACTTTCAATGTTTATTATAAATTAGATTATGTATTGAATTTGACTATCCAAAACCAACATAATTTGTCTACACTTTGCATGTTTTTATCAAGTTGGGATGCTTTGGAGGTCCCTAGTTTTGGAACAATGGAAATTCAGTGACTTGTGAGTTGAGGATTCCCCTGCTTTTTTTATCTTCAATATGGTTATTTTTTACAGTATTCAATCTCGTACTAACTAACAAATGATTTAAATAATAAATTTAAATGATTCAAACATTTTGGGGGGAAGAGAATAAATTACTTATTATCCAATAGAAAGGCAATACAACATGAAATGTATCACCTAAGAAAAATCTTGTAGCTATGAAATCCAATTCTTTTCTATGGTAAGGTTCTTTTATTCCTTCAATGGGCCCTCTCTAAAATGGCATCAATCTAGGGGAAATTCCCCATATGCAATGGTGCTTTGGAGAGGAAAATGGGCAGCACAACAGTAAGGAAACAAAAGATATGTGTGTGGAATTCCTTTCTCACCCTTTGGAAAAATATCAACAATGCAACTTTAACACCAAGAAGTAGCCTCTTCTAAATGCATGGGTGAGGCATGTATTTATACRTTGATGTTAGRATGAAAGGTGCACTAGTTCAAGTGGTAATTCCTAAGGTTTAGGCATAGGCTCCCATGTGCTCCTATGTGCCTGACTTGACATAAAGCAGGGCCAAGTATCCTTCCATTAATGAAAAGGGAGGACTAGAAGAGACTTACATTCATTCTCCAACTATTTTAAGTGACTTTGGATATTGATGCATCATAAAAATGCTCAAATCACACAATTATAGGTATTATGCAAGTATCAAAATATTCTCAACACAATTGCATGACTAACAAAGGAAAGGTAGTGTGACCTATGTGATGGTCACACAATTATGGCAAGGTAACTAATAAAGGAACGATCAAACAACCCATGTGACAGTCAACTTGAAGTTTGAATCAGATTTAAGGTATGTAATTGGCCTTTAATCCATGCATTGGGTGTATTAGGTGTGGTTAATGATAATCTATGATCTCTTCGATTAACATCACATAAATGTCTCGGGTGGATGAAATTGGTATGAAAACAAATGCTCCCTAATGTAGGATGTTAGGAACACATTATATACCTTAAATACATTACATGTTTCTTTATAAATAGTGTTGTTTATTGTAGCTTCGAGAGGTATTCCCACAAGAGGCCAAGGTGTCAAGCATGTGGGAATATTCGTTGGCACCATATTGGCCTTTTGTTTCAATGAAATTGGCCTCGGAATGAAGCGAGGGACTCATGAGAAAGTTGGTGGGCTTGTGATGGGGTTTCGCACCCACAAAGAGGATTAAAATATTCTAATTAATTGTTGAGTTTAGAAGGGGTTCCTAAACTCACTCATTGGACTTGTATAGAAAGGAGAGAAGTCATTGTGACATTTGCTCATTGTGAAAAGGATGGAGTTAGCATAAGTGAGTTTGCACTTGTTCTAGGAGGGTTGGTGATTTCAGTAAAGGAAAATTCTGCATGGTGGAAAATCTGGCCTAGAAGAAGAGAAGTCGCAAGGAGCTAGATTTATGGATGTGTTCGTACAAGGGTTTTCTATATATATGCGGGTTGGGGGTTGGCACAATCGCATATGTACGCGAGTTGCAGGCAAGAAAATTATGTATGTACAGAATTTGCAATGGGAACAGTCGCGTATACACGGGGTTGCAGTGGAGCAAAGCACGTATGTACGCGATTTGCAGTAAGGTGAACTGCGTAGATAGTTTTATGAGAAGGAGTAGGTCTGTACTAGCTGAAAGATGATCTCATCAGGTCATATAGGAGGTCTACAACATATTTGTGGGTAGAGGAAGTTTCAAGTAAATTGTTAAGGTTTGGTGTTCTGATTTGTATGGTTATTGGAGGAAAAGGTTGTCCTCAGATTTTGGTGATATTTGTATTGGCTTAGAGGGAAAGGTTGTCCCCATATTTGGTGATACTGTATTGGTTGGGAGGGCTATTTTTTCCCTCAGGATTTTTGAATTTGACAAGGTTAAAGAACAAAAAAAATGTTTATCTTGTGTATTGATGATTCATCTCTGATCTTGTTGTTTATGCTACATATGTTTTTAGTCAATAATTTTTAGTGTAAAATTGTTTAGTAGTAGCAACCAGGGTTTTACTGTTAGTTCACTAGGAAGCAATTTTCAGATCTGAAAATTAGTCACATAAGGTTGCATGTGAAAATTGACATGGTATCATAGCTTGGGATTTGAAGAGAAGGGGATCATTTTTGAGACACGTAGTTGCTATAGTTGCTTGCAAATTTCTTGTTTTGTTCTGGGCAAGTCAAGATGGTGAACACATTGAAGCTTGAGGATAGATTGGAAGGGACGACAAACTTATGGGCCTGGAAGGCTAGGCTAGGAGAATGACCTCAAAGAATATGTTGAGGATGTGGTCCCTATCACGACCGATCCAATAGATTTGGCATTAGACGAGAAGAAAGGAGTGAAGGCCAAGAGGGTATTGCTAGAATTCATGAAGGATCACTTGATTCCTCACATTATTGAGAAGAAATTCGCCAAGGATATATATGATGCTATGGTAGCTCTATACCAGAATCATATTACAGGTAGGAAGTTGCATTTGAAGCATCATCTTCAAGTTTTCAAGATGTCCATTGAGGACATGGTTGTGAACTATCTTATGAAGATTACACATATCTGAGATCATCTCGTGGCCATTCGTGATAAGGTGGAGGATGTTGAGTTGGTGAATGTGGCATTGAGAGGACTTCCCGGGTCTTGGGAACCGACGATAGTGAGGTGTGCTTGCTTCAGCTGCTGAGATGAATCTCGAACATCTGTGTCTCTGACATATGTCTTCCTCATTCTTCTCTAGCTTTCTCAACTTTTTCCTTCGATAGGTTCCAACTGTATAGCATGCATACATAATTCCTTGGTAGTCGACCTTGCATGTTGTTAGCGATTATTTTTTTCATTTGGCGCAGAAGCACCCAGGGCTGTAGATTGCACACGAAATGCCCAAGCGCAGCACGGGAGGATCCTTGTTTTTCCAAGTAGCAGGTCAAGCGAGCAGGCAGGATGTCGTCGACAGCATCCAAGGTCTATTTTGCAAAGCAGATCGATGGTCACCGGGTTTTTGGAGCTACCAAATAGCCCAAGGTTTAACGCAAAGGACAACTCTCGTATTTCAATCAGCAGGTTCAGATCGTCCGATCTAACTGGGACAGGTGGCAGCCTGTCGGCATATCGCAGATCGGGGTTCGGGGAGCAGGGAGCCCTTAGCTCATTGCACTTGGAAGTGCCGATCAGTGAAACACCGAAAGAGCCTTTGGCGTTGAGCCCACGATCTCAGCCTTGGGTCATATCAAGAAAGCCTGCAAACGAGGGCGGCTCCCTTGTAAATATCGAATGCCCCCTCGTCCGTTCATCCTAAGGACGTGTGTCGCAATATCTGGCCGCGTCAGCACTTCGACGGTCGGGAGTTCGTGGGGTGAGAGTTCCATGTTGTTCAACATCGCGAAACCCCGAACCCTGATAGCGTCGAAAGCATAGAAAGTGGGGCCCGTGGTATCACGAAGTGTTTCCAGCCGTCCATCCAGAGGGGACACCTGGCAGCAAGTAGAGCCATCTCGGCACTTCGCCCATCGTGACTCCAACACGTAAAGAGAAGCTCCGTTATTTTCCGATGCACGAGGTGCCGAGAGAAGTAAGAACCGTCAGATCTAGAAGGACGCGTGGTGCCAGATTAAGCCGTCTCGACATATCACTCATCACAATTTCAATCAACAAAGATTAGCCCTTTCATATTCGCAAACGCCGAAAGCATATGCTCACAGCCCATGGTCACTTGGGGAGAGGAAGGAGTTGCATAAAGAAGGCCAGAGGCGTCGAGCTCAGTTGCAGAGGAGATCATCGCGACCTCCAGGCGTCATCGGAACCGATCTTAATACTGTTCCTAATATTGAAGTAAATGAAGGCAAGAGTGGGTGGTTGAAACCTCCTTTCGTTCATTAAATAAGGGGAATGGAGGGTCTAGCGAGCCGCCTTCTCACAGAGGTCCTATGTATCGATTCTCTCAACAAAGTCTTGCCGAAGTCCTCGACTCGACAGAGAAACCTGCGCACGCTAGCCGAGCACTTCATGGCTCAGCTACCCTCCTTACAAGAGCCATACGTAGTTAAGGTGGCATTTAAAGGAAGATATCAGTACGAGTTTGACTGAAGGGACACCAAGCCTTGAGTGAGTGAACATGCCTCTGCGAGATGAATTTTCCTGAGTATATAGACTCAGTCTTTGTATTTTGGAAGGATCGATGGTAGATCAGAGCTCCCTACTGTAAAGTTTTAACATATATTCTAGTTTGTTGGTTGTGCATCTGTATATGAGATATCTTGTTTTATGACAGACAATTTTTCTTACTCCATCTAATTTCCGTCTCATGCTAAGAGAGTTCGTGATTGACTGATTCGCGTGAATTATTGCAGTTATGTTATGATAAAAGATTTATTGTTGAATTATTGCATTCTCTGGCTTTGCGTTTGAACGTAAGATGATATTGCGTTTGGACGTCTTCTTCCTCAGCCTGTTAGAAACCCGATGTTAATAACAGACCTCTGCTTTTCTCTTATATAAGTCTTCCACCTGTTCACCCTTTACTACAGCTCACTGTCTGAAGTTTATATAAGACCTCACTCACCTATGCACGTCTGGCCTAGTTTTGGAGTTGGAATGATATTGTTTTGAGTTGGCTTCCATTCGGTCACCCCATCTATAAACTACTATGACATAAAACTGATGGGCGTCGGGATCTGCTCCTGCTAGCAATCCAGGAGTGACTTCTATCGCAAACATTTCTGGCTCTGTTGTTAGGGACGAAGTTGAATATTTTCCCCGGGATTGAGGACAACGATTAACTGATTATGAAGGTGCATCAGATATCAGAATTATCAAGATTGTTGCTGTGCACCTGGCGACTCCATTGTGATGACTCCGCTGGGGAGAACCTGTTCTATTAATTGTGTCTTTCAGAGGCAGACACACGCGGTCTCATCCACAGCTGCCCTTAGCTACACCTGAAACCGATCCAGAGGTGGTTCTCAGAAAAGGAAAGGCCCCTGAAGAAGAAGCTCCCACCACCGAAACAGATAATCTGCCATCTCCTTCTGTAAGAACTCCGTTTTCTCCTCCTTAGTTTCTTAATAGACCTCCTTCAGAAGTTTCCCGTTTCCTAAATTTTGGGAGTGTTCCTGCTGAGTTTTCCCCTCCTGGTCTAGGATTGGAGGGAGAAATCCTTGTCACTCCCCTCTCCTCTGAAGTTGTACCTTGGCGTAGACCCAGGACCACGGAAGATTTCCCCACTCTTGCACAAGGAGGAGCACCTGTTGACTTGAGCTCGTTAGCTTTCTCCTTAAATCCTCTCTTGTTTCCCACTCCTATTAAGAACTCATCCCTAGTATCCAAGTTCCAAGTTCCTTCTCCTCTGAGTTCTCCTTTACATAATATCCATATGGCTAGAGCAAATCCCCCTATGACCGCAATGGATGCCATCATAGCCACTAGGTATGCTCCTCTTGTATTACCACAACTTCTCAATTCCCTCCCACTAGATGGATACCTAAAGTAGCTGCCCAAGTTTACGGGCGAGGGGGACATAGCTGCTGAAGAACACCTAGCTGTCTTTTATACTTTCGTGGATGATAACGTTATCATGCACGCAGACGTATGGATGAGGATTTTTGTCCATAGTCTCCAAGGAGAGGCTAGAAAATGGTTCAAGGCCCTGCCTCCTGGATCTATTGATGGGATCGAAGCTTTAGATAGTACCTTTTTGAGACAGTGGGGAGATAAAAAAGATTTCATGTATTACATGATAGAGTTTGGGTCGTTGAAGAGAAAGGAAGGAGAGTTTGTTTTCGACTTCTCCAAGAGATTTAATAAAATGTACAACAAAATCCCTGCTGAGATAAAACCCTCCGAAGCCTCTACAAAGATCACTTACTCCAGCGCTTTTGATCCTGATTTCTGCCTACTGCTTTAAGTGAGAGAAGAGCTGCTACACTGGCCCACATGCAGGATGTGGCCGTGGAGGTAGAATCTAACATATTAGCTGTCAATCGACTCAGGAACGCAGGTGATAGAAATACGTCTAAGAACAGGCCTAAAGCTTCCTCATCCAGTTCTTCTGCCCTTCCCCATCAGACAGATGAGACAGCTAGAACAATAAAATCTCTTGCTGCCAGGATGGAAAGGTGGGAATTAGTGGGGAAGCCCATGTACAGAAATCCCCAGAACACTGATAATAGAGGTTTTAGACGACCTACTAACAATATGCCTCAGATTTTCCAGAGGGAACAAAGGGGAAAAGATAGAGAAGATCAAAGGGTTCAAACCCCCCTCCAAAACAACCTAGTTGATCATGAGGAAAGAGAGGAGATAGTCGAGTTTGGCCCTGAAATTCATTTTATTGAAGAAGCTCCCCCTTTTCCTCATTTGACGTAGTCCGCATATGAAAAATCCCTGATGAGCGCTCAAATTCATGAGTTGGGGAAAGAGCAAAGGGCCGGACACACTTCTAACAGATATAATCTTAGGTCGAGAAGGAAAGAAGGAGACTTTGACAGCCCAGACCAACCCCTCATAGCAGAAAGATCTACTAGATCTGCAGCAGCCGCTACTAAAGATAAAAGAGCTCAGAGTGCTTTTCCAGCAGTCAAAGAACCCGTCACCGAGGTAAGGGAAGCTCCTAAGCCCATTCCATCATTTAATTTTGAACATGAAATTCAAAAGATCAGGATCCCTGTCCCCCTCTCAGAGCTAGTTAAAAACAAAGATTTTAAAAGATCCCTCTCCAAGCTGCTACAATCTGAGTCCCCCCAGCCCCCCTCTGACTCAGTAAACCTTCAAGATGAGAAGCCAGCCATCATCTTAGGCCCCATGGTAGAAGACAGAGATGACTCATCCCCCCCCTTCTACACATCCCTGAACATACATGATAAAGTGCTGCATAACTGCCTCATGGATTCAGGGGCTTCCCATAACCTTATGCCAAAAATAGTCATGGAAGAATTGGGACTGGAGGTGACAAGAACTTATCATGATTTATATTCTTTCGATTCAAGGAGAGTGCAGTGTCTAGGAGTCATCAAAGACCTAGTGGTTTCCCTGTTTCAGCTGCCCATGAAAAGTGTGGTAGCCGACGTTCCCCCCAAATTTGGTATGCTATTGTCTAGATCGTGGATTAAAAAACTTAGAGGGACACTACAGATGGATCTCACATACGCCACCATTCTGGTCTTCAGAGGGGAACAAAGGAGGTTATACAGAGAATCCCAACTAGCCTATATTGTCAGTGATGAAGCAAACCCTACCAATCACCCCATCTTTGCACTTGACACCGACTTGGGGTCTAGTTTGTTGTAGCTTATCGATGCCCTTGAAAGCCCTTTCTAGATCAGAAGCATGCCCATTCTTAATCAAGAGATTCCCCCTCTAACCGCCTCTGTTTGGAAAATGTTCTTCGACGGAGCTTCCTCTGAGATGGGTGCAGGAGCTGGAGTGATTTTCATATCGCCTTGTCAAGAGACTATGTCTCTGTCATACAAGCTTGGATTTGAAACCACCAACAATGTGGTAGAGTATGAAGCTCTTGTTCTGGGTATGAGAGCTACAAAGGAAATGGGAATAAAGGAGATGGTTGTGTTCGGAGACGCGGAATTGATTATCCAGCAGGTCAGGAATGTTTATCGGGCCAAACATCCTCGTCTCAGGAGTTACAGAAATGAGGTATGGGACCTGATTGATAATTTTTTCTTAGCTTTCAATATTACTTTTCTCCCGAGGGAAGACAATACCTAGGCCGACTCCTTAGCGGTCTTAGCTAGTCTGTTCAAGGTCCGTTTGTCGCCGAAGATCCACGGTGAGGTCGAAGTAAGATACAGGCCCTCTGTACCGGACAATGTCAAACACTGGAAGGTGTTCGAAGATGATCCGAAAATTGAAAGGTTTCTACAATCTGTGGATGAAATTTCTGTGTTGCACATTGACCAGGATCCCGACCTGGAAGGTGACCCTCATCCTGAGGAGTTTTTAAATAAAATCGCTAATCATCAGATCATTCAACTTCCCAGCAATTACATTCCGAGAGGACTCATCCCTTTAGAAAGATTGTTCAATGGAAATGATGTGCCAGTAAAGGGCAGGGTCTTGAATGAAGATGCCGAGACAACCGAATGTAACAATGGCACACCAGAGGAGCCCAGGTTTGTCAAATTATCAAGCAGTTTGACCAGAGAACAGAAGGCCGAATATACTGAGTTGCTAAAATAGTTTGCTGATGTGTTTGCATGGACGTACGAAGACCTCAAGACCTATGACACATTTGTCATTGAGCACAAGATCCCACTAAAGGAAGAGGCTAAACCGTTTAGACAGAAGCTGAGACAGATAAATCCCATGTTGCTACCTATCATGGAGAAAGAAGTGAAGAAATTGTTAGATGCCCAAATTATTGTCCCCTTGAGATATTCTGAATGGGTGGAATTTGGTCCTAGTAAGGAAGAAGAGTGGAGAAATTAGACTCTGTGTTGATTTCAGGAATCTCAACAGAAGCTCAAAGAAAGACAATTACACCCTACCTAATATGGAACACATACTGCAGAGGGTAATTGGTGCATCCAGGATATCCATGGTCGATGGGTTTTCTGGCTATAACCAGATATCGGTCATGCCTAAGGACAGGGAGAAGACATCCTTCACCACTCCTTGGGGCACATTCATGTATGCCAAAATGCCATTAGGGATAATGAATGCAGGAGAAACATTTCAGCGAGCCATGGATATAGCCTTCATCGGAGAGAAAGACCAGTTTGTAGTGATCTTCCTAGACGACATCACGGTCTTCTCCAGGTCTGATAAGGAGCACCGTTGCCACTTAAGGAGAGTTTTCTCGAAGTGTCGGAGATTTGGTATTTCCATGAATCCCAAAAAGTCCCTGTTTGCTATGCAGGAAGGGAAGTTATTGGGACATATAGTATCGACAGAGGGAGTGATAATTGATCCCAGCAGAGTGGAGGCAATTCAAGCCTTGTCACTTCCCAGGTCTAAAAAAGAGGTTCAGGCCTTTTTGGGGAAAATTAATTTTCTAAGGAGGTTTGTCTCAAATTTTGTTGAGCTAGTAAAACACATCACAGCAATGCTCAGAAAGGGAAACGAAGTGAGATGGACCGTTGAGCCCTGGGCATATTTTGACCGAATAAAAAAGGCATTGACTGAGGCGCCTGTGCTAATCAGTCCTGATTATTCCAAGGATTTATTGATTTTTTCTTTTGCTTACTGGGATACAGTGGCAGCGGTCTTACTGCAGAAAAATGAGGAAGGGCGTGAGCAGCCCATTGCCTTCTTCAGCAGGGCGTTAAGAGACGCAGAGAGAAGGTATGAAATCATGGAGAAACAGGCCTATGCCTTAGTGAAATCTCTTAAAGCTTTCAGAGTCTATGTCTTGCATTCAAAAGTAACAACATACGTTCCTTCAGCTTCTGTGAAGGACATCCTTGTGCAGCCTGACGTAGATGGGAAAAGAGGCTGATGGATTGCTAAAATTCTGGAATTCGACTTAGAGATAAAGCCCACCAAGTTGGTTAAGGGGCAAGGTTTAGCCAAGCTACTGGCTGAGTCTAATTGCAAAGCCTTGGGAGTTAGTTTCATCAATACTCGCCCAGGATCTCAGCAAGCTAAATCGCCCAGCCCATACTCTCAAGATGGCTTATCACTGGTAGAATGTGCCTGGTATCGTGACATTCAGTATTTTCTGCAGGAGTTGAAGCCCCCCGATGGAATGGGAAAAAGCAAAGCGAGGGCTCTAAAGCTCAAGGCGGTCAGGTATTGCCTCATTGACCAAACCTTGTACTGGAAAGACCCTCTAAGGGTGTTTCTGAGATGCCTGGACCCGCTGGAGGCCCAAAAGGTTACGTTTGATTTTCATAGCGGCCTTTGCAGAGGTCATCATTTCTGGAAGACCACAGCCCACAAGATACTCCGAGCTGGGTATTACTGGCCCACTTTATTCCCCGATGTTTGCAGGGAGATYAGAKCTTGCACCAAATGTCAAAAGTTCTCAGGAAARCAACAGCTCAAATYGCTGCCATTGAARCCYATAGTAKCTYCRRCMCYTTTTCAGCAGTGGGGGTTGGACTTCATYGGAGAAATYCATCCTCCCTCAAGTGGWCARCRCAGATGGATYCKGACWGYRACAGATTATTTCACYAAGTGGATAGAAGTTGTCCCCACCAGAAGYGCATCACACAAAGTAATTATCAGCTTCCTGGAGGATATCATAGCCAGATTTGKCTGTCCYAGCARGATCGTCACCGATAACGCTRCWTCTTTCAGGTCTGAGCCTCTAATTAAGTTCTRCGAGCAGTTMYAGATCTCACTAGTTCACTCCACYCCCTACTATCCCCAAGGCAACGGTTTAGCAGAGTCCTCCAACAAAAGCCTGATAAGGATCATTAAAAGAATATTGGAGGACAACAAAAGGGCCTGGGATTCAAAATTGAAATTTTCTCTGTGGGTCGATCGTGTCACAATGAAGAAGTCTCTGGGCACTTTGCCGTTTCAACTAGTCTACGGAGCAGAGGTGGTTTTCCCTAATCAACTCGCCTTACCTGTGGCGAAGTTCTTTCAAGACTATGAGGGAGAACTAGATCATATGATCAGAAGAATTCATCATATAGTGGAAGTGCAGCAGATTAGAGAACAAGTGAGGGACGCAGCTTACAGTCATCAGCAGAAGATCAAACAGGCTTTTGATAGGAAGGTCAGGAAAAAGGAGTTCGAGATCATGGATTTGGTATTTAAGTGGGACTCACCCAGACAGGATAAAGGCAAGCACAGCAAGTTCGACGCCCTCTGGATCGGCCCATTTAAAATCTCTGAGATTTTCTCCAACAACACATATGGGTTGCAGGATCTGGAGGGTGAAGGGGTTTTCAACAGCCCAGTGAATGGGCATTTTCTGAAGAAATGTTTTATTTGAGCCTCAAACGTCTCCCTTGTTTGTAAATATTGTCTTTTAGTTCTTTGTTTATTTTCTTTTTACATGTTTTCGGCTTAATAAGTGACTCCATATCCCAATAGCAAGGCACTGAAGTTGTGAAGGGATTACTTAGAGCATCGCAGGGATGACTCTATCCCCCATGGAGCCTAATGTTAGCGATTATTTTTTTCATTTGGCACAGAAGCACCTAGGGTTGTAGATTGCACACGAAATGCCCAAGTGCAGCACGGGAGGATCCCTGTTTTTCCAAGTAGCAGGTCAAGCGAGCGAGCAGGATGTCTTCGGCAGCATCCAAGGTCTATTTTGCAAAGCATATTGACGATCACTGGGTTTTCGGAGCTACCAAATTGCCCAAGGTTTAATGCAAAGGACAACTCTCGTATTTTAATCAGCAGGTTCGGATCATCCGATCTAACTGGGACAGGTGGAAGCCTGTCGGCATATCGCAGATCGGGGTTCAGGGAGCAGGGAGCCCTTAGCTCATTGCACTTGGAAGTGCCGATCAGCGAAATGCCGAAAGCGCCTTTGGCGTCGAGCCCACGGTCTCAACCCTGGGTCATATCAAGCGAGCCTGCAAACGAGGGTGGCTCCCTTGTAAATATCGAATGCCCCCTCGTCCGTTCCTCCTAAAGATGCGTGTCACAAGATCTGGCCGCATCAGCGCTTCGGCGGTCAGGAGTTCGTGGGGTGAGAGTTCCATGTTGTTCAACATCGTGAAACCCCGAACCCCGATAGCGTCGAAAGCGTAGAAAGTGGGGCCCGCGGTATCATGAATTGTTTCTAGCCGTCCATCCAGAGGGGACACCTGGTAGCAAGTAGAGCCATCTCGATGCTTCACCCATCGTGACTCCAACACGCAAAGAGCAGCTCCATTATTTTTTGATGCGCGAGGTGCCGGGAGAAGTAAGAACCGTCAGATCTAGAAGGACATGTGGTGCTAGATTAAGCTCTCTCGGCATATCTCTTATCACGATTTCAATCAGCAAAGATTATCCCTTTCATATTCGCAAACGCCGAAAGCATATGGTCACAACCCATGGTCACTTGGGGAGAGGAAGGAGTTGCATAAAGAAGGCCAGAGGCACCGAGCTCAGTTGCAGAGGAGATCATTGCGACCTCTAGGCGCCATCGGACCCGATCTTAATACTGTTCCTAATATTGAAGTAAATGAAGGCAAGAGCGGGTGGTTGAAACCTCCTTTCATTCATTAAATAAGGGGAATGGAGGGTCTGGAGAGCCGCCTGCTTGCAGAGGTCCTGTGTATCTATTCTCTCAACAAAGCTGTGTCAAAGTCCTTGACTCAACAGAGAAGCCTGCGCATGCTAGCCGAGAACTTCATGGCTCAACTACCCTCCTTACAGGAGCCATGCATAGTTAAGGTGGCATTTAAAGGAAGATATCAGTACGAGTTTGAATGAAGGGACACCAAGCCTTGAGTGACTAGACACGCCTCTGCGAGATGAATTTTCCTGAGTATATAGACTCAGTCTTTGTATTTTGGAAGGATTGATGGTAGAGCAGAGCTCCCTACTATAAAGTTTTAACAGATATTCTAGTTTGTTGGTTGTGCATCTGTATATGAGATATCTTGTTTTATGACAGACAATTTTTCTTACTCCATCTAATTTCTGTCTCATGCTAAGAGAGTTCGTGATTGACTGATTCGCGCGAATTATTGCAGTTATGTTATGATAAAATATTTATTGTTGCATTATTTCATTCTCTGGCTTTGTGTTTGAACATAAGATGATATTGTGTTTGGACGTCTTCTTCCTCAGCCTGTTAGAAACCCGATGTTAATAACATACCTCTAATTTTCTCTTATATAAGTCTTCCACCTATTCACCCTTTACTACAGCTCACTGTCTGAAGTTTATATAAGACCTCACTCACCTATGCACGTCTGGCCTAGTTTTGGAGTTGGAATGATATTGTTTTGAGTTGGCTTCCATTCGGTCACCCCATCTATAAACTACTGTGACATAAAACTGATGGGCGTCGGGCTCTGCTCCTGCTAGCAATCCAGGAGTGACTTTCGTCGCCAACACATGTGATTCACTCAGGACTCAGGTTTCCCCATCTTCCTTGTTATTCTTTGCCCTGCCCCTCCTCCAAAGTATTTGTTGTTGGGAGGACATGGCTTCCGACATCTTTCCTTCCTACGCAACCTCTTCCACTCCAACCTCTGCGCGGTGTTATATTACCCTTTCCACGGATAGTGGGAAATATCCTTTTGGATCCTTGGGGATGGTCGTTGTGAGTAAGAACAAATCCCAGTTTCTCCCCAACCATCTTAATTACTTAACTACGAGTGATTTAATCAGCGAGACATGAGAAAGTTTCCTTTTCGATTGATCCACTACAGCCTATGCATTGTTTACCATCTCTCATAGGTTCTGGTTTAAGAAAAGGGGTATATTTAATGGTCTCATTCCTGTGAAGTGCATCAACAATCTAATGTGATGCGAATGTATCATGTTGAACCTCCCTTCATAGGTGAAATATTTCCAGATTACTCCAAGTAGTTTCCGAAAAGGTTCCTGCAAATATCTACTTGGAATGCCTGTCTCGACTTTCCCACCTAAACAATCTCGCTTGATGAATTCTTCATAGCACCGCACATCCAAGGGTATGCCTTTAAACCACCTTTCACCATGCAGAGGGATCTTTGTTTTAGTTGACAGAGTTTCCTACATTAACTGAAAAGTGACACCCGAGATCATCGCGTGGAATCCATCGAAACTGAGTGTGAACTGCTCAGCCAGTCTCATATTGAATCCTTGAATTTTCTTGAAAAAGGCCATGCACCCGAAATGTTCAAAGGACACTCTGACCTCCAGATATTCGTTGATCAATGTCAAGTTTTGGGGCTCGGGCCCAATGTTTCTTCCACTTTGCGCGCCCTTCCTTATGTTTTGGGAAGTTGCCATGGTGCAACACATATTTTCCTTGCGTGTTGTGGATTAGGCACAGGCCCAAGGAAATAGTTCTAATCAACCTGGGCTTGCGAGAGAAAACTACAAACAGTGCATAAGCTTGAATGGTGAACATAATACATGCAAAACATCCAGAATTTATAACAAAGGGGGTGGGAGGTGGAAACGTGATAGGGAACAATGAATTCATGGCGACTAGATGTTTCGAAGCGAACCAAATATTTTTCGTAGCACATCCGTGCGACGAGTATACTTCGGGGCGTGTAAAGTACAGTTGATAAATGATGCAGGGCATATGTGATACGAGTGCCATGAGTTTTCATTATTTTATCCCTAATAATGAGCTGAAGATGGTCATTGTAATTATTGATGTGACTTCTATTTAACAACTTGCATCGACCCTCAGCACGTAAAACTTCCTTTATGATAGGACTCACCTTTTTTGGGAACATACTTGCACCATTTACACATGTTTTGACTCTGACATCCCTTCCCGAATCCAAGGGCCAACCGACCACTTGTTGACTTCGACCCCTTCATTGTTCAGTACCTGACTTCACATGCTTTGACACATAGACCATAACTCGACTAAGACCGAATCTAACTAAAAAAGGAAAATGGCGATGCTAACACTTCAGATCATCGAATAATATTTGTTTATCCTTCCCCCACATGAACTTGGCCCTACCATTTCCCTTGGTCACCTAGTTAAGGGCCCATGCATATGGGAGAATCCTAACATGAACTGTCGGTAGAAGTTGGCTAGTCCCAAGAAGCTTTGAAGATCAGTCAGTGTGGTTGGGGTTGGCCAGTCACAAATGACTTGGATCTTAGCTGGATCAACATGTACCCCATGCTCATCAACAATGTAGCCCAAGTATTGGAACCTTTTCATGCCAAAAGAGCATTTTTTCCAAGTTGGCATAAAGCTTCTGCTATCGCAGAGTGCTCAAAACCTGTTGAATATGTCGCATGTGCTCCTCCCACGTTCTATTGAAGATGAGGATGTCATCAAAATATACTACCACAAAGGAGTTGGTGAAGGGTCTCAATACATCATCCATAAACCTCATGAAAGTGGTTGGTGCATTTGTTAATCCAAAGGGGATGACTAGACATTCATAGACACTTTCTTTAGACTTGAAGGTTGTCTTCCATACATCAGTTGGCTCAATGAGAACCTGGTGGTAGCCAGGATTTAGGTCAATCTTTCTGAAGAACGATTCCCCCTTAAGTTTGTCAAGAAGGTCATCAATTTTGGGAATGGGGTAGCAGTTCCTAACAATGATTTTTTTTAAGGCTCTGTAATCAATGCAGAGTCACCAAGTCTCGTCCTTCTTCTGCTCCAGTACAATCCGTCTTCCGCAAGGTGAGGAGTTGGGTCTGATGTGCTCCTTTTGAAGAAGCTCTTGGATCTAATGCTTGATTTCTTCATTCTCCATTAGAGAGTGTCGATAGAATATTCCATTAGGTAGAGGTGTCTTGGGGGTCAGATCAATTGGATGCTTGACTTGGCAGTGTGTCGGTACCCCTGTAGGTGAGGTTAAGATGTCTCTATATTCTTCCACGATACCGTCTACTTGCTTCTGCTGCAAAGAGAGGCATTGTGTAGAGGTCACGGATGTGGTGACGACCTTCTACTTACTATGAGCATGGATCACAAAGAAGAAAAACTTCTCGGTCTGTGAAATGAACTTACTGTATTGCTTAGTAGAGATTAAAGAGATAGCAGTAGGCGGCGGCACTACCTCTGGGATCCTGTACAATTGTCTACCCAAAGTAATAATAACACTATGGGGTCTAGACTCATACACAACATGACACTTCCAAAAATATGGTTGTCCTAAAAGAACATCACGAACTTCAATGGGAGAAATATCACATAGTACCTCATGTTTGAAAGGCTTGATGTCGTAGGGCATACAACACTGTTGGTTGACACGAAGATCTCTTCCTTGAAAAAGCCAACTGATGGTGTAGGGATGCAGGTGCATTGTCATTGGTAGGTCGAGCCACTTGAAAACCTATGATGAAATCAGGTACTTCTGACTATCGTTGTCAACAATGAAATGAATCGAATCCCCCTTGACCCACATCTGTGAGTGAAGGAGGAGTTCCCCTTAGTCTGGTTCTTCTAGTTTGCTTGGCTAGACTTTGGTGGTAGTGAAAGTGGCATTGGTTTAAGCATCGATAATCCGCTTCCCTCCTTTAGGATTTAACTCGGAATCAAAATCAACCTCTGACTCGAAAGCCTTCATCTCAGCCAGGAGGGACTGCTTGGAGAGGCATTCTTCGGTGTTGTGCCAAGAAATATTATGGTACTCACACCATTTTCCCGTGTCCTTCTTTGTCATCTCATTACACTTCTTGTGTTGTGGCTTGGACTGATTTACCTGAGTAAGGCCATCTCGACTTGGTCCTTTTCTATGTAGGTTGGGGCTTCCTTTACCCTGCTTCGGCTGTGCGGGGTTTATAGATCCAAACTCTTATTGTTTATGCTTAAATTTCTGCTCGATCTTGATCGCATATCTATAAGTCATGCCCAATGAGGGGATGTAAAGGAACTCCATTTATGTTTGAATGTATATATGTATCTAGGTCAATCTTCCTGAAGAACTTTTCCCACTTGAGTTGGTAAAGAATATCATCAATCCTAGGAATGGGGTAGCAATTCCTGACTGTAATTTTGTTTAAGGCTCTGTAATCAATGCAGAGTTGCCAAGTCCTATCTTTCTTCTGCACCAGTACAATTGGGCTTCCTCAAGGGGAGGATTTGGGTTTGATGTGCCCCTTTTGAAGAAAATCTTAGATCTTACACCTGATTTCTTCATTCTTCATTAGTGTGCACTGATAGATTGGTCCATTAGGTAGAGGCATGTCGGGGGTAAGATCAATTGGATGCTTGACTTGGTAGTGTGTCGGTACCCCTGTAGGTGAGGCAAATATGTATCTATATTCTTCCATGATCCCGTCCACTTGCTTCTGCTGCAAAGAGAGGCATTTTGTATAGGCCACAGATGTGGCAGACACCTTCTTCATACTGTGAGCACGGATCACAAAGAAGATGAACTTATCGGTTTATGAAATGACCTTACTACATTGCTTAGCAGATATTAAATAAATAACAATAGACGACGCTACCTTTGGGATCCTATAAAATTGTCTACCCAAAGTAATAATAACACTGTGGGGTCTAGATTCATACACAACATGATGCTTCCACAAATATGGTTGTCCTAAAAGAACATCACAAACTTCAAGGGGAGAAATTTCACACGGTACGGCTTGATGTCGTAGGGAAGACAACACTGTTGGCTGACACAAAGATCTCTTCCTTGATGAAGCTAGTATATGGTGTAGGGTTGCAGGTGCGGTGTCATTGGAAGGTCCAGAAACTTGAGGACCTTTGTTGAAATCAGGTTCTTCTAAATATCGTTGTCGACTATGAAATGAATCAGAGCCCCCTTGACCCACATTTTCGAGTGAAAGAGGTGTTCCCCTTCCTCTGGTTCTTCTAGTTCGCTTGGTCGGAATTTGGTGGTAACGATAGTGGAACTAGGTTCAGCATCGATAATCCACTTCCCTCCTTCAGGATTTGACTCAGAATCAGAATCGGCCTCTGACTCGGAAGCCTTCAGCTCAACCACGAGGAACTTCTTGGAGTGACATTATTTGGTGTTGTGACAAGGACTTTTATGGTACTCACACCATTTTCCTGTGTCCTTCTTCGTCTTCTCATTACCCTTCTTGTGTTGCGACTTGGATCGTTTGTCATGAGGGAGGCCATCTCGACTCAGTCCCTTGCTATGTGGGTTGGGGCTGCCTTCTTCCTCCTTCAACCATGAGGGGTTTGCAGATCCAAACTCTCGTCATTTATGCTTAATTTTTTTCTTGATCTTGACCGCATATCTATAAGTCATGCCCAATAAGGTGATGTCCAGGAACTCCATTTTTGTTTGAATGTATCTATGTATCTAGGTCAATATTACTGAAGAAATTTTCCCCCTTGAGTTGGTCAAGAAGACCATCAATCCTTGAAATGGGGTAGTGGTTCCTTACTATGATTTTGTGTAAGGCTCTGTAATCAATGCAGAGTCGCCAAGTATCGTCCTTCTTCTACACCAGTACAATCGGGATTCCATAAGGGGAGGAGATGGGTCTGATGTGTGCCTTTTGAAGAATCTCTTGGATATTACGCTCGATTTTTTCATTCTCCATCAGCGAGCGCGGACAGAATGGTCCATTAGGTAGAGGTGCATCAGAGGTCAGATCAATTGGATGCTTGACTTGGCAGTGTGTCAGTACCCCTGTAGGTGAGGTGATTATGTCTCTGTATTCTTCCATGATCCCGTCCACTTGATTCTGCTGCAAAGAGAGGCGTTGTGTAGAGGCCATAGATGTGGCAAAGACCTTCTACTTACTATGAGCACGGATCACAAAGAAGAAGAACTTCTCGGTCTGTGAAATGACCTTATTGCATTTCTTAGCAGAGATTAAAGAAATAAAAATAGATGGCGCTACCTCTGGGATCCTATACAATTGTCTACCCAAAGTAATAATAACATTGTGGGGTCTAGATTCATACACAACATGGCGCTTCCACAAATATGATTGTCCTAAACAAACATCACAAACTTTAAGGGGAGAAATATCACACAGTACCTCATCTTTGAAATTCTTGATGTCATAGGGTAGACGACATTGTTGGATGACACGAAGATATCTTCCTTGACGAGGCTATTCGATGGTGTAGGGTTGTGAGTGCGGTGTCATTGGCAGGTGTAACCACTTGACGACCTCTGCTGAAATTAGTTTCTTCGGACTATCGCTATCGACAATGAAATGAATTGTAGCCCCCTTGACCCACATCTGTGAGTGAAAGAGGCATTCTCATTCCTCTTGTTCTTATGGTTTGCTTAGCTGGAATTTGGTGGTAGTGACAGTGGCACTAGGATTAGCATCGATAATCCGCTTCCCTCCTTCAGGATTTGACTCAGAATCAGAATCGGCCTCTGACTCGGAAGCCTTCAGCTTGACCACAAGGGACTGCTTGTAGCAACATTATTTAGTGTTGTGCCTAGTAATTTTATGGTACCCACACCATTTTCCTGTGTCCTTCGTCTTCTCATTACCCTTATTGTGTTGCGACTTTGACTGATTGTCCTGAGGGTGACCATATTGACTTGGTCCCTTGCTATGTGGGTTGGTGCTTCCTTTTCCCTGCTTCGACTGTGAGGGGTTTGAAGATGCAAACTCTCATCATTTCTCCTTAAATTTATGCTCGATCTTGACCATGTATCTCTAAGTCATGCCCAATGAGGCGATGTCTAGGAACTCCATTTCTATTTGAATGTATCTATGAAAACAACTGCGGTATTTGATCACCAAATGATGCTCAGAGTCTTTGATACCCGATTTGGTGTGTAGGGTATGGAAAATATTGGTGAAATATGGTATTGTCTAGTCCCTTTCTTGACGTAGGGTGGTCCGTCTGGTGTACTGGTCCTTGTAGCTTCGAACAAGGTGGTATTGTTATTTAATGGCATCCCGGAAGGAATCCCATGTAGGGGCTACCACAAACATTGTTGATTCCTCCACGTCCCTTTGCTCAGAGTAAGTATCCCACCAGTCTTTAACATGGGGAACGACCTTGAGGAGTGCAAAATTGATTTTTTCGCTATCGAAAAAATTGTGGACAGAAAAATATCCTTCAAGCAGATTCAATCCTTTATCTACAACATCTGGATCTATCAGTCCTTCAAATAATGGAATATCAAAATTTACATCTACCTTGAAGGGGGTTGTATGGCTGCTCGATGAAGATGCTTCTCATGTGGACAGTCCTCGAAGGATCTTCATGAAGTTTTCCATTGTTTTGTGCTATTGTCACACAAGGGCTTCCTCGAGCAACATTTTAATAGGATCCCCTTCTCCATCATCTTTATTTTCATCCCCCATGGGTTGTTTTCGGGCTCGACGTTGTCGATATTGTAATGGCTCGATTGGATCAAGTCCCAACTTCTTGTACCCAGATCTTGTCGGGCACATGCACGAAGAAAAATAAATGAAGAGCAGACCGCTCTGATACCACTAATCTAGATTTAGGAGCGGAAGGAATTGATTAACATACTGACTACAATAAACACGGAGATGAATAATAACACAAATATCTAGTGAACAATATCTTCTATTAAATAATGAAATAGGTTGAAACTATAAAACTGCAGAATTGAAACACTTGCTTGAATGATGGTAGCTATCTCTGAGAAGATACGTGGTTGTTACACACATCCATCTAAGAAGAATGGATTACAATGAGACTCTAGAGGCATTTTCTATATTACTCATGAATTCCAAAACCATAGACATCCAAAAACCTAATCCTAGAAGGTGAAATGCCAAAAGTCATGTGGGTCCTATGGCTAAGTTGGTGTAATTTGGTACCTCAACTTCCCATAGTCATAAATTTTGCATACGACCTTCTTTTTAGGCACGTGATAGCCTGTTGGAAAGGTCTTTCAAAGAACTACAAATTTCTTCATAAAACACTAACTCCATATACAATTTGATTGTGGGGAGCCAAAAAAACAACACTTAGGCCCCAAAACGGCCTTGGAAGTACATCAAGATGTGCTGACATGAAAACATACAAAATAAGACAATTGGATTAGGTGGGATTCCAGCTGTATCCACATGGAGGATGTGTGGGGCTTCAGACAACTCCAGAAGTGTAGAACCCACAATTACAAAGAAGTATAGAAGAACATGCTGAATAAAAATGGATACGAGGAGCCAGTTGGAATAGGTGGGTGGGCACCAATATCCATCTGGATGATTTCTACTTCATGACAACTTAAATCCATCTAAGGATGCATGATATTCACAGTGCCACAAGGCACATGTCACACTAAGAGGTGTGTTTTTCATCATTAGATGACAAAAAAAGTCGAGAAAAAATTGCATTAGGAGATGATATGATACTAATGGTCAAATGTCAATAAAATGGCCCCTATGAACCTTATAGAAGATGAGATGGAATCCAACATATATTTGAAGATCATTTTCAAATAATTTCGGGTCGGTTGGATCTTCTTTTTTAGCACCTAGAAATTCCACTTGAAAAACAAGGAAGGACTATGACTAACTATTTAGGTGTTGAGCCAATGCCACCTTGCTCTAAACTTATCTCACTTTTGATTGGTAATTTTCCAACCATAGGGGGGGATTACCTAAATAGTCCATAGTATCAACTGGTAATCAAAGGGGCAAGTATGGCCTTAAAATAATATAATAAGTTGTTGTCTAGATTGAAATCAAATATAATTGAGGAAGTATAGAAGTGTGCAACAAACACAAAAAACTTGGAATCAATTCTAAATGCAAAATGACCAAGTATAAGATTAAATGAATGATAACCTCCTTCTATTATGTGTTAAATGTTGGACACACCTACCACACTTAGAGGGGGGGGTGAATGAGTGTGGGACTCTTTTTACCAAAACTTCCCTCTTACATAAAACTCATTAGTTAGCATTCAAAATTTACTCATTACTCATTGTTGTCATTTATAACCAGTTAAATGTGAACATATATCAGCGGTTGTTGGCACAGGGGGAGACCCAGGGTTCAACTCTACAACAACACACCAACAAAACCCTAACTACCGGCCCTTTCGGCTACACCTGCGAAGTAGATGAAGTCTCACCCGAGGTAGAGGCAGGGGTGGTTGCAAGACTCAGGTGTCTGCAACCTTAGTTGGGACACAACTCTGTTATTATAACACTTACCAAGCACTCAGAATAGATCATTCATCAACATTTAACCCTTATTATACTTCACAGAAAACACAGAGCATCGCATTATTCACTTAGATCAACACTTAGCAACAGTAAAATGGATTAGATCTAATAGTTCAGCACTAAGCATCTTCATACATATCAGATCTAAAATTCATTCACATCTCAGAGCACAAAGCATGAATAGATCTATCTAATCTCATATAAGCACTTAGCAATACAAACCATCTAAGAATAAGCACAAAGCATAACACATAGTATTTACGTGGTTCACCCCCACCCTGGGGCTACATCCGCCAACTCTTCTTCTTTATTAGCTTCGATCAATCAGGTTACAACATAGAGATATCAAAAACCCTACTCCGCATAGGACAAAATATCTACACGCACCTTGCCAGATCCTCCTTCCTCGAGTAGATCTAGCACAAAGCCTCCTTACAATCTGTACACTCAGCACTTACAACACTTTCACTCAGCTCTGCAAGTCAATCACACAGATCACTTTTAGCACTAAGCCTATTAACCACTTAGTCTCTCTTCCACAAACTTACTTACATCACCTAGCTACTTATTTATATATTACAAAAGTGGGCCTAAACGTGGGTAAACCCACAAGCTGACATCCCTTTCCCATTACATTATCCCCAAAACCCAAAAAGGACCCATAGTGGGCCAAGATCCCATAATCTATGCTTTGTATTGCGCGCTTCCTTCAATAGGGCATTGAAGTCCCAAAAGTAGTCAAATATGACCAAGTATCTCCCAAAACTTGGTCAAGGGCCAAGAAGCCCCCAACACTCACCTGTGACTCATCCCGAGTCACTCACATCTGACCAATTCTACTTTGAATGCCTTGAGCTTGGCTTGAGCTACTTCGACCTGCTGCATTTCTACTACTTCTTTCTCGGTGAATTCCTGGATGAGTGAAACATTCATCGACCCTTCTAGGCGTTGTTGTGCTGAATTCACGACCTACTCCAGCTCTATTCCTTGGTTCTCAATCTCTATAAATAATTGACATGCCTTATCCTGTAAGGGTTAAAGTTGTTGAGTTACTTCCATTACCTTGCTCTAGATCATATGGATCTGCTATTGTGTGATGCACTGCTCGGGAGACGGCTTCATTTTCTCTACGGTGATAGGGCCTTTAGCTACACCTGTAGCTTTTCAGCTTCATGCTTCACCTCTTGGAGCTATGACTCTAATTTATGCAACTCTAGATTCTCAGTTAGGTTCTCATGTATCTGTGCACTTCTGCTACTTAAGTGTTTGAATTCCTCAGTGAGTACTTTAATCCTTTCTACTGTGTTCCAGGTAGTCATTTCTCACTGGTCGCATTCTTCTTGCGGAGTACCTGGTATGGTCTGAATCTCTAATTCTATGACTCTTTGTTGAAGTTGTTGAATAACTTCAGCAAGATTCATTACTTGGCATTCTAAGGGTTCCTCTGCTTTTTGTTCTAAGCCAGTCACAGAGCAAAATTCTCTGTTGACTGCTTCTTCAATCTCGATCTACTTCGTGAGCAGCTGCTCTTTCTCTTTTTGGATCTTCGCTCTGTCTTCTTCAAATTTTGCTTGGATGGTGTCCTTCTCTTGTTGCAAAGATTGACGTTTCTTAATGATTTTATCCTGTTCTTTCTTTAAGGTCTGGGTGGCCTGCGTTGTTTCTTCTTGTGCTTTTTGAAGGCATACTTTGACTGAGGTAGCAATCTTGCAGAGTTGAACTGGTTCATCTCCCTCTTTTGTTGTTCCTTCTGGCAGGCGCAGTGGAGACTGCTCGGCTAGACTGAAGTGCCTATTGCACTCCTTGGAGCTCGATTTCAATTCTGTTGTACATCGTCTCTTGCTTAGCTTTCCGCTTTTCTGTTATCTCTTCTATAGCTTCATTCATAGTTGCAAGGAGGAAACTGAAGTCATCTAGAGTGAGCGTGGTATGCATCTTAGTTACGGGTGCTTTTGATTTCTTCCGAGAGGAAGGCTTCGGAGGTGAAACCTTCCTTTTCTTCATTCTTCCATAGTGTTGGTGTCATACCTAGGCTTCTGTAAACGAGTTCTAGAGTCAATTGATTTCTTCCCTTCTAGAAGGCTCAGATGTCGAGCATACACTCCATTTCCACTGAGTGTCCAACGAAGCACATCAGGCTTGACACCGTAGAAGATTGGAATAATAGTTTTCCGCGACTCCAACATCAATAGGAGTTCATTTAGACACCAACTTGACTCTGCATAATTAGTGGAGAAAATTGCTATGTGGACAGAGGCGGATCCAATAGCACCCTTTAACTGAGCAGGTATGTTGTCTCCCTCCTGCAATTCCTCCTTGTCAAGAAAGACTCGGAGTCCATGGACAATAAGGCAATTGTAGAGATGGGTAGCTAAAGTTTCCTTAACATCGGTACCACAATGATTTAAAAAAACATCGTAGTAGTTGTTGCTGGTAGTTGCAGACGCAGCAATGGGGTTGGAAGAAGAAGCCATTGGAGACACAAATAATATGAAGGGAAAACGAAGATATTTAGGTCTTAGAGTGGTTGAGGCTGAAACAAAACAAAATGCATGCGTTCTTAATGAGCAGGGAGTAATTGGGGCTCAACTATCTCCAATATTTATAATGAAATATTATGAAGTTATTAATATAAAACGTAAATTTTCAATGGTTTAAGCGAAAGAGCCTCGAAGGCGTGATTGACATTTTACCAGGCGCGAAGGCAAGACTTTTCTACTAACGTGACACCAACCAGTCTAGCAGTCCCCTCTCTCAATAATTATTTAATATCAATAATATGCACTCAAAATTGCTCTTCCCTGGTGGTCTGTGGTGGTCAGATGAGGGAAGTCGTGAAGATAACAATTTAGAAATATAAGTGAAGGAGCCTCGAAGGTGAAGGAGCCTCGAAGGCGCATTTGATAAGTAATGTCTCTCTGTCATTTAATTGTCAGTTTCCCATCTTGCTTGCCATCTCACTGTCGGCGTGAAAGTGCCTTCCCAACTTCCATGGAATAATCCACATATATGTTTAGGCGTAAGCTAAACCCCAAACGAAACCGACCTTTGCCGGCCGTCCTTTCACGGCGTTTCGACTGCCGTCCGACTCCCGTTGCCGATCATCTCTACCCTCCGGCCGCCTGCCCGTCCATACGCCCCATCCCCTCTACCACCTCCGCCCATCCACCACCATCCATACATCATCGACCTACATCATCCACCCCCGCCATCCCATACATACATCCCCGCCATCACTTCACCACCTACCCACCCATCCCCGCCATCAATTCACCACCTTCACGTCCCTTCTCCACCTGAACTAGTTGTCATTGTCCGCGTCCTGCCTCATCCAATTTCCTCTCGCTCCTGAATTCGGCATCCCGCTCCTGAATTCGGCATCCAGGGCATTGTCCGCGTCCCGCCTCATCTAGTTTCATTAGCAGCCTAGTGGAAGCCATGGATACAGTTGTTGATTCCGTTTATTTTGTTGGTTCTGTTGATCCAGTTGAACCAGTAGCAACTTCAGCGGTTTTAGTAGTCGTACCAGAGCCTATGGATTCACCAGCACGAGATCGAGCAGATGCTACAGAACCAGATCCTAAGAAACCCAGCAGCAGAACCACCACCAGTACAACATCCATCCATACCAGTATAGCATCCATCCATAGCAACGGTACTACTACCAGGTAATACTTTAAAGCCCACATGCTGCGAAATTTTCTCCTTAATAGTTTATTTTTTTATTGAAATAAGATCGAGCATTTTCTTTTCATGGGAATAATATCAAACATTGCTTCTTTCCCAAAATTCTGCTTGTTAAATATTATTTTCGTATTAAATCTGTGATATAATACAATTTATGCTTTCATTTATGCTCGTAGATTGATGCATTTGCTTGTACATTTGTCTCATTTCCTTTGTTGTTATTAGATTTGCAACCAAGGATTTTTTGCACACCAGTACATTATATTCTCCACTACAGATTGCTCGACTCTGTTGTTTTCTTAACCAATCTGCCGGAAGACGCTGGATTGTCAAAAATTCCAATTTTTTGAAACCCATCTTTTCACCCAAATGTGTGTTTTCTTCCTCCAATCGCGCGAGATTTTCTTAGAGTTTAGCACTGTTCGCACAGGTCTTTGCTTGTAAAGTCAGTGCGACTGTTTCGCTCTTCCAGTACACTCTGCCTGTGCCTGTGAAAGCACGACTAGCCCAAGCCTCAATGCTGTGAGCTGCACGATTGTCAAAATCGGTGCAATTGTTTTAACTGGAGCCCGCGTAACCCATCCCAAATTTAGTCTCTTTAGCATCAACTTCTGAAGTTTTATAGGCAATTTCAGTTTTGGCACACTGGGAAGGGTATACTACAGTAGCCTCTGTAGATGTAAGCCTTGCTGATCTGCATCTGAGAACTGAAAATTTCAGGGAGGCCAAGACCCACTGTGAAAATGCATTGATAATTTATGGACAATATAGAGCCAGTCACTCTAGCCATGGGATTTCCACTGGTTTGATAGAGATTGGTGGATTGTTTGAATCTATTTGTGAATCTAATCGAGCACTTTGCTACTGTAAAGGGATCTTGAAATCTTGAAATCCGGCTGTTTGAATTGTGAAGGCTTCCTTGTTTCAGGATTTCATGTCATATTTGTATCTGAGATGGATGTATTCCGGCCTCTGTTGGTGAGTCTATAGACATTCGAGCCACATCCTGTGACTGACTTTACTGCAGGACAG
>JZKD02S0423656.1:160586-178403 GCA_000966675.3 Picea glauca | reverse complement strand
AAATAGTGTTGTTTATTGTAGCTTCGAGAGGTATTCCCACAAGAGGCCAAGGTGTCAAGCATGTGGGAATATTCGTTGGCACCATATTGGCCTTTTGTTTCAATGAAATTGGCCTTGGAATGAAGCGAGGGACTCATGAGCAAGTTGGTGGGCTTGTGATGGGGTTTCACACCCACAAAGAGGATTAAAATATTCTAATTAATTGTTGAGTTTAGAAGGGGTTCCTAAACTCACTCATTGGACTTGTATAGAAAGGAGAGAAGTCATTGTGACATTTTCTCATTGTGAAAAGGATGGAGTTAGCATAAGTGAGTTTTCACTTGTTCTAGGAGGGTTGGTGATTTCAGTAAAGGAAAATTCTGCATGGTGGCAAATCTAGCCTAGAAGAAGAGAAGTCACAGGGAGCTAGATGTATGGATGTGTTCGTACAAGGGTTTTCTATATGTATGTGGGTTGGGGGTTGGCACAATCGCATATGTACACGAGTTGCAGGCGAGAAAATTATGTATGTACACAATTTTCAATGGGAACAGTCGCGTATACGCGGGGTTGCAGTGGAGCAAAGCACGTATGTACGCGAGTTGCAGTAAGGTGAACTGCATAGATAGTTTTATGAGAAGGAGTAGGTCCGTACTAGCTAAAAGATGATCTCATCAGGTCATATAGGAGGTTTACAACATATTTGTGGGTAGAGGAAGTTTCAAGTAAATTGTTAAGGTTTGGTGTTCTGATTTGTATGGTTATTGGAGGAAAATGTTGTCCTCAGATTTTGGTGATATTTGTATTGGCTTAGAGGGAAAGGTTGTCCCCATATTTGGTGATACTGTATTGGTTGGGAGGGCTATTTTTTCCCTTAGGATTTTTGAATTTGACAAGGTTAAAGAACCAAAAAAATCTTTATCTTGTGTATTGATGATTCATCTCTGATCTTGTTGTTTATGCTGCATATGTTTTTAGTCAATAATTTTTAGTGTAAATTGTTCAGTAATAACAACCAAGGTTTTACTGTTAGTTCACTAGCAAGCAAATTTCAGATCTGAAAATTAGTCACATAAGGTTGCATGTGAAAATTGACATGGTATCATAGCTTGGGATTTGAAGAGAAGGGGATCATTTTTGAGACACGTAGTTGCTACAGTTGCTTGCAAATTTCTTGTTTTGTTCTGGGCAAGTCAAGATGGTGAACACATTGAAGCTTGAGGATAGATTGGAAGGGATGACAAACTTATGGGCCTGGAAGGCTAGGCTAGGAGAATGACCTCACAGAATATGTTGAGGATGTGGTCCCTATCACGACCGATCCAATAGATTTGGCATTAGACGAGAAGAAAGAAGTGAAGGCCAAGAGGGTATTGCTAAAATTCATGAAGGATCACTTGATTCCTCACATTATTGAGAAGAAATTCGCCAAGGAGATATATGATGCTATGGTAGCTCTATACCAGAATGAGATTACAGGTAGGAAGTTGCATTTGAAGCATCATCTTCAATTTTTCAAGATGTCCATCGAGGACATGGTTGTGAACTATCTTATGAAGATTACACATATCTGAGATCAACTCATGGCCATTCATGACAAGGTGGAGGATGTTGAGTTGGTGAATGTGGCATTGAGAGGACTTCCCGGGTCTTGGGAACCGACGATAGCGAGTTGTGCTTGCTTCAGTTTCTGAGACGAATCTCGAACATCTATGTCTCTGACATCTGTGTCTCTGACATCTATCATCCTCGTTCTTCTCTAGCTTTCTTGACTTTTTCCTTTGATAGGTTCCAACTATATAGCATGCATACATAATTCCTTGGTAGTCGACCTTGCGTGTGATTCGCTCAGGACTCAGGTTTCCCCAACTTCCTTGTTATTCTTTGGCCTGCCCCTCCTCCAAGGTATTTGTTGTTGGGAGGACATGGCTTCCGACATCTTTCCTTCCTACGCAGCCTCTTCCACTCCAACCTCTGTGTGGTGTGATATTACCCTTTCCACGGATAGAGGGAAATCTCCTTTTGGATCCTTGGGGATGGCTGTTGTGAGTAAGAACAAATCCCAGTTTCTCCCCAACTGTCTTAATTCCTTAACTACCAGTGATTTAATTAGTGAGACATGAGAAAGTTTCCTTTTTGATTGATCCACTTCAGCCTATGCATTGTTTGCCATCTCTCAGAGGTTCTGGTGTAAGAAAAGGGGTATATTTAATGGTCTCCTTCCTGTGAAGTGCATCAACAATCTAATGTGATGTGAATCTATCATGTCGAACCTCCCTTCATAGGTGAAATATTTCCAGATTACTCCAAGTAGTTTCCGAAAAGGTTCCTGCAAATATCTACTCGGAATGCCTGTCTCGACTTTCCCACCTAAACAATCTCGCTTGATGAAGTCTTCATAGCACCGCACATCCAAGGGTATGCCTTTAAACCACCTTTCACCATGCAGAGGGATCTTTGTTGCGGTTGACAGAGTTTCCTACATTACCTGAAAAGTGACACTTGAGATCACCATGTGGAATCCATCGAAACGGAGTGTGCACTGCTCAACCAGTCTCATATTGAATCCTTGAATTTTCTTGCAAAATGTCATGCACCCGAAATGTTCAAAGGACACTTTGACCTCTAGATATCCGTTGATCAATGTCAATTTTTGGGGCTCGGGCCCAACGTTTCTTCCACTTTGCGCACCCTTGCTTATGTTTTGGGAGGTTGCCATGGTGCAACACATATTTTCCCTGTGCATTATGGATTAGGCACAGGCCCAAGGTAATAGTCCTAATCAAGTTGGGCTTGCGAGAGAAAACTACAAACAATGCATAAGCTTGAATGGTGAAAAAAATACATGCAGAACATCTAGAATTTATAACAAAGGGGGTGGGAGGTGGAAACATGTTAGGGAATACTGAATTCATGGCGACTCGATGTTTCAAAGCGAACTAAAGATTTTTCGTAGCACATCCGTGCGACGAGTACACTTCGGGGCGTGTAAAGTACAATTGATAAGGGATGCAGGGCATATGTGATACGAGCACCATGATTTTTCATTATTTTAGCCCTAATAATGAGTTGAAGATGGTCATTGTAATTATTGATGCGACTTCTATTTAACAACTTGCATTGACCCTCAGCACGTAAAACATCCTTTATGATAGGACTCAACTTTTTGGGAACAGATTTGTACCATTTACACATGTTTTGACTCTGAAATCCCTTCCCGACTCCAAGGGCCAACCAACCACTTGTTGACTTCGACCCCTTCATTGTTCAGTACATGACTTCACATGCTTTGACACACAGACCATAACTCGACTAAGACCGAATCTAACTAAAAAAGGAAAATGACGACGCTAACACTTCAGATCATCAAATGATATTTGTTTATCCTTCCCCCACATGAACTTGGCCCTACCATTTCCCTTGGTCACCTATTTTAGGGCCCATGCATGTGGGAGAATCCTAACATGAACCGTCGATAGAAGTTGGCTAGTCCCAAGAAGCTTTGAAGCTCAGTCAGTGTGGTTGGGGCTGGCCAGTCACAAATGACTTGGATCTTAGCTGGATCAACATGTACCCCATGCTCATCAACAATGTAGCCCAAGTATTGGAACATTTTCATGCCAAAAGAGCATTTTTCCAAGTTGGCATAAAGCTTCTGCTGTCGCAGAGTTCTCAAAACCTGTTGAATATGTCGCATGTGCTCCTCCCATGTTCTATTGAAGATGAGGATGTCATCAAAATATACTACCACAAAGGAGTTGGTGAAGGGTCTTAATACATCATCCATCAACCTCATGAAAGTGGTTGGTGCATTTGTTAATCCAAAGGGCATGACTAGCCATTCATAGAGACTTTCTTTAGACTTGAAGGTTGTCTTCTATACATCAGTTGGCTCAATGGGAACCTGGTGGTAGCCAGGATTTAGGTCAATCTTTCTGAAGAACGTTTCCCCCTTGAGTTGGTCAAGAAGGTCATAAATTTTTGGAATGCGGTAGCGGTTCCTGACTGTGATTTTTTTTAAGGCTCTGTAATCAATGCAGAGTCACCAAGTCTCGTCCTTCTTCTACTCCATTATAATCCGGCTTCCGAAAGGGGAGGAGTTGGGTCTGATGTGCCCCTTTTGAAGAAGCTATTGGATCTGACGCCTGATTTCTTCATTCTCCATCAATGAGCGTCGATATAATATTCCATTAGGTAGAGGTGTGTCGGGGGTCAGATCAATTGGATGCTTGATTGGTAATGTGTCGGTACCCCTATAGGTGAGGTGAATATGTCTCTATATTCTTCCACGATACCGTCCACTTGCTTCTGTTACAAAGAGAGGCATTGTGTAGAGGCCACGGATGTGATAACGACCTTCTGCTTACTATGATCACGGATCACAAAGAAGAAAAAATTCTTGGTCTGTGAAATGAACTTACTGTATTGCTTAGCAGATATTAAAGAGATAGCAGTAGGCGACACTACCTCTGGGATCCTGTACAATTGTCTACCCAAAGTAATAATAACACTATGGGGTCTAGACTCATACACAACATGACGCTTCCAAAAATATGGTTGTCCTAAAAGAACATCACGAACTTCAATGGGAGAAATATCACACAGTACCTCATGTTTGAAAGGCTTGATGTCGTAGGGAATACAACACTGTTGGTTGACACGAAGATCTCTTCCTTGAAAAAGCCAATTGATGGTGTAGGGATGCAGGTGCATTGTCGTTGGCAGCTCGAGCCACTTGAAAACCTATGATGAAATCAGGTTCTTCTGAATACCATTGTCGACAATGAAATGAATCGAAGCCCCCTTGACCCACATCTGTGAGTGAAGGAGGAGTTCCCCTTAGTCTCGTTCTTCTAGTTTTCTTGGCCAGACTTTGGTGGTAGTGAAAGTGGCATTGGGTTAAGCATCGATAATCTGCTTCCCTCCTTCAGGATTTGTCTCGGAATCAAAATCGACCTCTGAATCGGAAGCCTTCATCTCAGCCAGGAGGGACTGCTTGGAGAGGCATTCTTTAGTGTTGTGCCAAGAAATTTTATGGTACTCACACCATTTTCCTGTTTCCTTCTTTGCCTTCTCATTACCCTTCTTGTGTTGCGACTTGGACTGATTTTCCTGAGGGAGGCCATCTCGACTTGGTCCTTTTCTGTGTGGGTTGGGGCTTCCTTTGCCTTGCTTCGGCTGTGCGGGGTTTATAGATCCAAACTCTCATTATTTCTGCTTAAATTTTTGCTCGATCTTGACCGCATATCTATAAGTCATGCCCAATGAGGGGATGTAAAGGAACTCCATTTATGTTTGAATGTATATATGTATCTAGGTCAATATTCCTGAAGAACTTTGCCCACTTGAGTTGGTAAAGAATATCATCAATCCTAGGAATGGGGTAGCAGTTCCTGACTGTAATTTTGTTTAAGGCTCTATAATCAATGTAGAGTTGCCAAGTCCTATCCTTCTTCTGCACCAGTACAATCGGGCTTCCTCAAGGGGAGGATTTGGGTTTGATGTGCCCCTTTTGAAGAAAATCTTGGATCTTACACCTGATTTCTTCATTCTCCATTAGTGAGCACCGATAGACTGGTCCATTAGGTAGAGGTGCGTCGGGGGTAAGATCAATTGGATTCTTGACTTGGCAGTGTGTCGGTACCCCTGTAGGTGAGGCAAATATGTATCTGTATTCTTACATGATCCCATCCACTTGCTTCTGCTGCAAAGAGAGGCATTTTTTATAGGCCACAGATGTGGCAGACACCTTCTTCTTACTGTGAGCATGGATCACAAAGAAGATGAACTTATCGGTCTATGAAATGACCTTACTACATTGCTTAGCAGATATTAAATAAATAACAATAGGCGACGCTACCTCTGGGATCCTATAAAATTGTCTACCCAAAGTAATAATAAAACTGTGGGGTCTAGATTCATACACAACATGATGCTTCCACAAATATGGTTGTCCTAAAAGAACATCACAAACTTCAAGAGGATAAATTTCACACAGTACCTCATCTTTGAAAGGCTTGATGTCGTAGGGAAGACAACACTGTTGGCTGACACAAAGATCTCTTCCTTGACGAAGCTAGTACATGGTGTAGGGTTGTAGGTGCGGTATTGTTGGCAGGTCCAGAAACTTGAGGACCTTTGTTGAAATCAGGTTCTTCTGAATATCATTGTCGACAATGAAATGAATCGGATCCCCCTTGACCCACATTTGCGAGTGAAAGAGGTGTTCCCCTTCCTCTGTTTCTTCTAGATCGCTTGGTCGGAATTTGGTGGTAACGATAGTGGAACTAGGTTCAACATCGATAATCCACTTCCCTCCTTCAGGATTTGACTCGGAATCAGAATCGACCTCTGACTCGGAAGCCTTCATCTCGACCACGAGGGACTTCTTGGAGCGACATTATTTGGTGTTTTGCCAAGGACTTTTATGGTACTCACACCATTTTCCCGTGTCCTTCTTCATCTTCTCATTACCCTTATTTTGTTGCAACTTGGATCGTTTGTCAAGAGGGAGGCCATCTCGACTCAGTCCCTTGCTATGTGGGTTGGGGCTGCCTTCTCCCTCCTTCAACCGTGAGGGGTTTGCAGATCCAAACTCTCGTCGTTTCTGCTTAAATTTTTGCTCGATCTTGACCGTGTATCTATAAGTCTTGCCCAATAAGGTGATGTACATGAAATCCATTTTTGTTTGAATGTATCTATGTATCTATGTATCTAGGTCAATATTGCTGAAGAAATTTTCCCCCTTGAGTTGGTTAAGAAGTCCATCAATCCTCGAAATGGGGTAGTGGTTCCTTACTATGATTTTGTGTAAGGCTCTGTAATCAATGCAGAGTCACCAAGTCTCATCCTTCTTCTATACCAGTACAATCGAGATTCGACAAGGAGAGGAGTTGGGTCTGATGTGCCCCTTTTGAAGAAGCTCTTGGATCTTATGCCTGATTTTTTCATTCTCCATCAGCAAGCGTCGACAGAATGGTCCATTAGGTAGAGGTGCATCGGAGGTCATATCAATTGGATGCTTGACTTGACAATGTGTCAGTACCCCTGTAGGTGAGGTGAATATGTCTCTGTATTCTTCCGTGATCTCGTCCACTTGATTCTGCTACAAAGAGAGGCATTGTGTAGAGGCCACAGATGTGGCGAAGACCTTCTACTTACTATGAGCGTAGATCACAAAGAATACGAACTTCTCGGTCTATGAAATGACCTTATTGCATTTCTTAGCAGAGATTAAAGAAATAACAATAGGTGACGCTACCTCTGGGATCCCGTACAATTGTCTACCCAAAGTAATAATAACATTGTGGGGTCTATATTCATACACAGCATGGCGCTTCCACAAATATGATTGTCCTAAACAAACATCACAAACTTCAAGGGGAGAAATATCACACAGTACCTCATCTTTGAAATTCTTGATGTCGTAGGGCAGACGACATTGTTGGATGACACGAAGATATCTTCCTTGACGAGGCTATTCGATGGTGTAGGGTTGTGGGTGTGGTGTCGTTGGCAGGTGTAACCGCTTGATGACCTCTGCTAAAATTAGTTTCTTCGGACTATCTCTATCGACAATGAAATGAATCGTAGCTCCCTTGAACCACATCTGTGAGTGAAAGAGGCATTCCCATTCCCCTTGTTCTTATGGTTTGCTTAGCCGGAATTTGGTGGTAGTGACAGTGGCACTAGGATTAGCATCGATAATCCGCTTCCCTCCTTGAGGATTTGACTCAGAATCAGAATCAACCTCTGAGTCGGAAGCCTTCAACTTGACCAGGAGGGACTACTTGGAGCGACATTCTTCAGTGTTGTGCCAAGTAATTTTATGGTACTCACACCATTTCCTGTGTCCTTCGTCTTCTCATTACCCTTCTTGTGTTGCGACTTGGATTGATTGTTCTGAGGGTGACCATATTGACTTGGTCCCTTTCTATGTGGGTTGGTGCTTCCTTTTCCCTGCTTCGACTATGAGGGGTTTGAAGATGTAAACTCTCGTCATTTCTCCTTAAATTTATGCTCGATATTGACCGTGTATCTCTAAGTCATGCCCAATGAGGCGATGTCTAGGAACTCCATTTCTATTTGAATGTATCTATGAAAACAACTGCGGTATTTGATCACTAGATGATGCTCAGAGTCTTTGATACCCAATTTGGTGTGTAGGGTATGGAAAATATTAGTGAAATATGGTATTGTCTGGTCCCTTTCTTGATGTAGGGTGGTCTATCTGGTGTACTGGTCCTAGTAGCTTCGAACAAGGTAGTATTGTTATTTAATGGCGTCCCGGAAGGAATCCCATGTAGGGGCTACCACAAACATTGTTGATTCCTCCACATCCCTTTTCTTAGAGTAAGTATCCCACCAGTCTTTAACATGGGGAATGACCTTGAGGAGTGAAAAAGTGATTTTTTCCCTATCAAAAAAATTGTGGAAAGAAAAATATCCTTCGAGCAGATTCAACCCTTTATCTACAACATTTGGATCTATCAGTCCTTCAAATAATGGAATATCAAAATTTACATGTACCTTGAAGGGTGTTGTATGGACGCTCGATGAAGATGCTTCTCATGTGGACAGTCCTCGAAGGATCTTCATGAAGTTTTCCATCGTTTCATTCCATTTTCACACGAGGGCTTCCTCGAGAAAATTTTTAATAGGATATCCTGCTCCATTATCTTTCTTTTCTTCCCCCATAGGTTGTTGTCGGGCTCGACGTTGTCGATCTTGTAATGGCTTGATTGGATCGAGTCCCAACTTCTTGTACCCAGATATTGTCGGGGACATGCATGAAGAAAAATAAATGAAGAGTAGACCGCTCTGATACCACTAATCCAGATTTAGGAGCGGAATGAACTAATTAACATACTGACTACAATAAACACAAAGATGAATAATAACACAAATATTCAGTGAACAATATCTTCTATTAAATAATGAAATAGGTTGAAACTATAAAACTGCAGAATTGAAACACTTGCTTGAATGATGGTAGCTATCTTTGAGAAGAGATGTGGTTGTTACACACATCCGTCTAAGAAGAATGGATTACAATGAGGCTCTAGAGGCATTTTTTATATTACTCATGAATTCCAAAACCATAGAAATCCAAAAACCTAACCCTAGAAGGTGAAATGCCAAAAGTCATGTGGGTCCTATGGCTAAGTTGGTGTAATTTGGTACCTCAACTTCCCATAGTCATAAATTTTGCATACGACCTCCTTTTTAGGCACGTGATAGCCTGTTGGAAAGGTCTTTCATAGAACTATACATTTCTTCATAAAACACTGACTCCATATATAGTTTGATTGTGGCGAGCCAAAAAAACAACACTTAGGCCCCAAAATGGCCTTGGAAGTACATCAAGATGTGCTGACATGAAAACATACAAAACAAGACAATTGGATTAGGTGGGATGCCCCTTGTATCCACATGGAGTATGTGTGGGGCTTCAAATAGCCTCATTAGTGTAGAACCCACAATTACAAAGAAGTACAGAAGAACATGCTGAATAAAAATGGATACAAGGAGCCAGTTGGAATAGGTGGGTGGGCACCAATATCCATCTTGATGATTTCTACTTCATGAAAACTTAAATCCATCTAAGGATGCATGATATTCACGGTGCCACAAGGCACATGTCACACTAAGAGGTGTGGTTTTCATCATTAGATGACAAAAAAAGTCGAGAAAAAATTGCATAAGGAGATGATATGATACTAATGGGAAAATGTCAATAAAATGGCCCCTATGAACCTTATAGAAGATGAGAACATATATTTGAAGATCATTTTCAGATAATTTTGGGTCGGTTGGATCTTCTTTTTTAGCACCTGGAAATTCCACTTGAAAAACAAGAAAGGACTATGACTAACTATTTAGGTGTTGAGCCAACGTCACCTTGCTCTGAACTTATCTCACTTTCGATTGGTGATTTTCCAACCATAGGGGGGCTTACCTAAATAGTCCACAGTATCAACTGGTAATCAAAGGGGCAAGTATGGCCTTAAAATAATAAAATAATTTGTTGTCTAGATTGAAATCAGATATAATTGAGGAAGTATATAAGTGTGCAACAAACACAAAAAACTTGGAATCAATTCTAAATGCAAAATGACCAAGTATAAGATTAAATGAATGATAACCTCCTTCTATTACGTGCTAAATGTTGGACACACCTACCACACTTAGAGGGTGGGGTGAATGAGTGTGGGACTCTTTTTACCAAAACTTCCCTCTTACATAAAACTCATTAGTTAGCATTCAAAATTTACTCATTACTCATTGTTGTCATTTATAACTAGTTAAATGTGAACATATATCAGCAGTTGTTGGCACAGGGGTAGACCCAGGGTTCAACGCTACAACAACGCACCAAGAAAACCCTAACTACCGGCCCTTTCGGAAACACCTGCGAAGTAGATGAAGTCTCACCTGAGGTAGAGACAGGGGTGGTTGCAAGACTCAGGTGTCTGCAACCTTAGCTGGGACACAACTCTGTGATTATAACACTTACCAAGCACTCAACATAGATCATTCATCAACATTTAACCCTTATTATACTTCACATAAAACACAGAGCATCGCAGTATTCACTTAGATCAACACTTAGCAACAGTAAAATGGATCAGATCTAATAGTTCAGCACTAAGCATCTTCATATATATCAGATCTAACATTCATTCACATCTCAGAGCATAAAGCATGAATAGATCTATCTAATCTCACCTAAGCACTTAGCAATACAAACCATCTAAGAATAATCACAAAGCATAACACATAGTATTTATGTAGTTCACCCCCACCCTGGGGCTACATCCGCCAACTCTTCTTCTTTATTAGCTTCGATCAATCAGGTTACAACATAGAGCTATCAAAAACCCTACTCCGCATAGGATAGGAGATCTACGCGCACCTCGCCAGATCCTCCTTCCTTGAGTAGATCTAGCACAGAGCCTCCTTACAATCTGTACACTCAGCACTTACAACACTTTCACTCAGCTCTGTAAGTCAATCACACAGATCACTTCTAGCACTAAGCCTATTAACCTCTTAGTCTCTCTTCCACACACTTACTTACATCACCTAGCTACTTATTTATATATTACAAAAGTGGGCCTAAACGTGGGTAAACCCATGAGCTGACATCCCTTTCCCATTACATTATCCCCAAAACCCAAAAAGGACCCATAGTGGGCCAAGATCCCGTGATCTATGCTTTGTATTTTACACTTCCTTTGATAGGGCATCGAAGTCCCAAAAACAGTCAAATATGACCAAGTATCTCCCAAAACTTGGTCAAGGGCCAACAGGCCCCCAACACTCACCTGCGACTCGTCCCGAGTCACTCAGGTCTGACCAATTCTACTTTGAATGCCTCGAGCTTGGATCGAGCTACTTCGACCTGCTACATTGCTACTACTTCTTGCTCGACAAATTCCTGGATGAGTGCGACATTCATCAGCCCTTCTAGGCATTGTTGTGATGAATTCACGACCTGCTCCAGCTCTATTCCTTGGTTCTCAATCTCTATAAATAATTGACATGCCTTATCCTGTAAAGGTTGAAGTTGTTGAGTTACTTCCATTACCTTGCTCTAGATCATATGGATCTTCTATTGTGTAATGCACTGCTCGTGAGACGGCTTCATTTTCTCTACGATGATAGGGCCTTCAGCTGCACCTGTAGCTTTTCAGCTTCATGCTTCACCTCTTGGAGCTGCGACTCTAATTTATGCAACTCTGGATTCTGAGTTAGGTTCTCATGTATCTGCACACTTCTACTACTTAAGTGTTTGAATTCCTCAGTGAGTGATTTAATCCTTTCTACTGTGTTCCAGGTAGTCATTTCTCACTGATTGCATTCTTCTTGTAGGGTACCTGGTATGGTCTAAAGCTCTAATTCTACGAGTCTTTGTTTAAGTTGTTGAATAACTTCAACAAGATTCATTACTTGGTGTTCTAAGGGTTCCTCTGCTTTTTTTTATAAGCCAGTCACAGAGTGAAATGCTCTGTTGACTGCTTCTTCAATGTCGATCTGCTTCGCGAGCAACTTCTCTTTCACTTTTTGGATCTTCGCTCTGTCTTCTTCAAATTTCGCTTGGATGGTGTCCTTCTCTTGTTGCGAAGATTAACGTTGCTCAATGATTTCCTCCTGTTATTTCTTTAAGGCCTGGGTGGCCTACATTGTTTCTTCCTGTGATTTTTGAAGGCGTACTTCGACTAAGGAAACAATCTTGCAGAGTTGAACTAGTTCATCTCCCTCTTCTGTTGTTCCTGCTGGCAGGAGCACAGTGGAGACTGCTCGGCTAGACTGAAGTGCCTGTTGCACTCCTTGGAGCTCAATTTCAATTCTGTTGTACATCGTCTCTTTCTTAGCTTCCTGCTTTTCTGTTATCTCTTCTATAGCTTTATTCATAGTTGCAATGAGGAAACTGAAGTCATCTGGAGTGAGCGTGGTCTGCATCTTAGTTACGGGTGCTTTTGATTTCTTCCGGGAGGAAGGCTTCGGAAGTGAAACCTTCCTTTTCTTTGATGAGTCCTCTTCATCTCCTAGCCTCTGCTTGACTTCTTCTAAGTCTTCACCATTACCTCCTTGCTTTGGTGTAATAGATGTGGTCCTTATAGATCTATTTTCTACATCATGTATCTCTTCAGGATTCTTCATCTGGCTTGGTCCTAGTGTATTATGCGTAGTGTATGGGATATCAATATCAGACAAGTCCATGAGGTTCGCTGGAATAAGAAGGTCTGTCGACCAATCCTTGGTGATTTATTCAATGTCTTCTTCAGTCAACCTGTAATAAGACTATAACTGTTGCTTATGCTCATCACCGTGCACTGTTATATAAATGAAGTGTTAGTCCGCGCTAAACTTCATTAAGGGTCGAAACCCATGGAGGGTATTCAGGGTCATCCTAGGCTCAGACTAGATGGAAAGCTTCAACTGGTTGTAGTAGACATGGAAGACGCCATTGGATTTCCATTGCTTGCTCATATCATTTGAGTACCATAAGGTACTGAACTTCGCAGCCAAAGGTTCGAAGGGTTCTATGTTCGAGAAGATCGTACCTTCCAACATATCCCATGCAATGAATGCAATCAAGATGAGAATCCAACTAAAGTGGAAGTCATATCCCTGGTCTTGTGCTTCCCTACAATCCAGTTCTAGCTAGTTTACTAAGTACTTTGCCCAATTCATTTGAATACCTTCTGCGCACTTCCCTGCAAGGTCTACTACGAATCCAGTTACTTGAGTGTGTCGATTCTTGCGAACTAGATTGCCTACGATCAGATGACATGCAAGGCGCACTGCGCCACACGGAATAGAGGCTACCTTGTAACCCCGTGTGCCCTTCTCGACATCACCATAATTTTCTTTGATCTTCACTACTAGTGCTCTGTCGGAGGTCTTTCCAGGGTAAAAGTCCTATGGGTCAGGGCCCTGCATGTTAAGTCTTTTGATCCAATGGATCAAGGTTGGATCCACAATGATGTGGTGGTTCAACCATAGGTATCCTCTATGGTAGCAGGATAGCAACAACTGTACACATGCGTTCACTTCCCAGTGTCTGTCGAAGTGCAGAATCTTCATCACATTCAACAATGTAGACTACATGAGGTTCTAGGTCCAAGACTACGGGATAATCTTTGAATTCTTTCCTTTTGTCTTCGTGAGATACTTGTGCGGGGTGAGAATTCCATATGCCTTCCTATCACTAAGGTTGAAATCACTAAATTTCAATGATGCAAGCTTATCTTGGTCGGCTTGAACTTTGTGTATCCCCTTCGGGAGGTATGTTGTGACTAGAGCATAGTCAAAATCTCTGTGTACACTGTCGTGGTTAATATCACCACTTAGAGGGGGTAGGTAGGTAGGTAGAATGCTCAGAATTATCCTAGCATTTGCCAGATCATATTTATGTTTAGTACGCTTCTCATCGACCTGTCGGGATGGTCCTGCTCAAGCAGTGGACGGAGAAGCTGCTACTCTTGTCGATGATGCCTGAACACCTGTAGATAATCCTCTTTTTGACATAACTCTCTGTGTCATTAAATCAAGAAGAACTTCGGTTATGGATTCTTCAACGACGGTGAGATCCTCGGACATACGCGCTCGAGATAAATAATCGGGGTCACAACGATCTTAGGCACTACATAGGAATGAATAACAAGGACGTGATGATCATTGTATACACTTGCTAGTCTGCAAGCTTCAATTTCTCAGTTGGAAAAAGTGTTCTTCGGTTATGGCGCAATGAGATAAATAGGCAATCTCGGCAACAGTCTACTTGCAATGGGTATGGGGCCTCCATTAACTCTGTTCTATCCATTCTTGCACTGTCCAATGGTCTAGTGGTAACCCATAAATTCTTTCTGACCCGTTTGGAGTGACAGTCAAATGGATATATTAGCCTCCAACGGCTATATCGCTTCTCCATGGCGAAGTGAACCATGTCATTGTTCTGATATCTCAGTGAAGCTCGAATTCTGCAAAGTTTATTTTTGTGATGTTCCATCTGGAATCTCCTATAACTTTGCCCTCTTCTTACATAACTTTCTAGCCTTCTTCCTAGTAAGCTTCAACTCGGTCTTTCTTTTTCTGTTCTGATTCCTATTTTCCTTTGGCATAGTTACTTCGTGCTGCTGAGGTTCTCTCCTAGGGTTCAGGTATAACATCTCTTCCTTGTTTGAGATACAAAATTCAGTCTTCTGTGAGTCCTCTGGCATTCTGATAACTTTGGCATCTAGGTTCCTAGTGTGATATAGCTTCTATCTGTTCTCCTGTTCTTCAATCAACTGTGTGATCCTTCTGGTCATGAAGTCTTTTAACTCTTGTCTTTGTTGTTCTAAAACTTTTTCTTCTTCCTTCTTTCTGGCTTGATCTCTTTTAATCCAAGTATTTCCAAGTAACATAGTAAACGAGGTGTTGTCCTCAATAAATTTGATAATCTCAAAATCTTCTTTTTTCGAAGTTCCATTAGCATTCGTAGATATCTGAGTGAGATTTCCACATAGGTTCACTAGTTTTCCTTTGAATAACCCTATTCCTCCTAGGGATGGAGTCATAGCAGGCCTCCCTATAGCTTCCCAAGTTCTCTCTATCATAACATTCACCTGTGTTTCCTCATCCAAAACACAATCAATGTCGAAGTATCCTATTCTTACTTCGATGCATTATTTTTCTTTGAAGACCTCTGATAGGCGGGTATGTCAGTGTTCATTCAAGTTTTCTTTCATCTATAGTAACATATTCTCTGATTATTTCTGAGGTTCTTCTATTTATGGATCTGCCTTAGGGGTTCCTCCATTTAGATTCATGCCTTCAACCTTAGCAATCATTCTAGGGCAATCTAATACTTTGTGGTCTAAAGCTTTGCAATAGAGACAACTCGATTTTCCACCAGGGCATTCCTTAGCTATATGTCTCGATCTTCTGCAACTGTAACATAGGGTTAATCCTCTCTTTATTTTAAATGATCCCCATCTTCTTCTGTACTGTGCACCAGGATCATGGTAGCTAGTTTGCAAAAAAATCTTTCTAGGATCTTGCATCCATCTATTAGTCCAAACATTCTTTCTATGCATAGGTATAACATATCTATCAGATCTATTCATATCAAACTTTATTAGATCTATTAATGCCCTAGTTTTCAAGCTAGGACAGAATCTATCAATCATACCTAAATCCATACTTTAGAAACAAAAATTTCACTATCTTACTTCTATAGAGCACAAAGCTTCCAGATCCAAAATTTTTAACTATTCTTACCTTTATCAGAGCACAGAGCTTACATATCTTACATCTTTTCTACAAATCTGAATTTTTCTTCTTAGAAACTTCTACTTTTATCTTTCTTAGAGCAAAAAGCGTTCAGATCTTTCTTTATTTTCTTCAGATCTGGCTTTATTTCTTTCAGATTATACTTCTTCCTTTCAACACAAAGTTCATAGACCAGTAGAATATTATGCACTAGGGCACAGATCTACACATAGAGCTTCCATAGTTTCTAGTCTGAATCTTTTCACAAAGCTTTTTCTTTCTTAGATCCCAAAAATCATAGTTCCAGTCCTGGCAATGGAACCATTTGTTGGCACAGGGGCAGACCCAGGGTTCAATGCTACAACATCGCACCAACAAAACCCTAACTACCGGCCCTTTCGGCAACACCTGTGAAGCAGAGGAATTCTCACCCGAGGTAGAGGCAAGGGTGGTTACAGGACTCAGGTGTCTGCCTCCTTACAATCTGTACACTCAGCACTTACAACACTTTCACTCAGCTCTGCAAGTCAATCACACAGATCACTTTTAGCACTAAGCCTATTAACTGCCTAGTTTCTCTTCCACACACTTACTTACATCGCCTAGCTACTTATTTATATATTACAAAAGTGGGCCTAAACATGGGTAAACCCACGGGTCGACATCGCTTTCCCATTACATTATCCCCAAAACCCAAAAAGGACCCATAGTGGGTTGAGATCCCGTGATCTCTGCTTCGTCTTGCACGCTTCCTTCGATAGGGCGTCGAAGTCCCAAAAATGGTCAAATATGACCAAGTAGCTCCCAAAGCTTGGTCAAGGGCCAACAACAACATATATCACATCATAGATCATCAATAATTCATCACCATAAGGAACACAAAAAAAACAATATGTATGTACAATTTTATTTTTATTAAGGACTACAATCCTGGGTTTTTTAGCAACAATTGAATAGAGTACAACTCTACAAGAGCACCAACTCTATAATGCAATACTCAACTTACATCCTCAACACCAACTGATATGAGGAAACAATCCTCAACAGATATCAATCTGCAACAAGTATGTGACCTGTCAATAGTGCAACCCACGTGTGTACGCGCGTGTATGCACGTGGCCAGTGTATACAACAACCTGTGTATACCTTTCGAGCTATTAGGGTTTATCCTTCAAGATCAACTCAGATCCTTTGCAACTAATTTATTATTATCTTTTGTCTCTTATTATCCAATCTGACCACCAGCTAGTCACAACACATCCAAGCATTCCAATAGCTTACTCATGCTCCACAACCAATCAATATGAATATTAACTCAATCATGTATAAGAAACTAATATACCATAGCAATCATATCACAACTGAATCACATGAGTACTTTTTACTCCATTAACCAGCATAAACCACATCACAACAGCCATACCAAGAATTCCCTAAGAATTCACAACACAATAAGCAATAGTATCCATCAAGACAATAATGTAACCATACCAGAGTCTCAGTGGAAGATCTAAGCCCATAGAATGCAGATCTGGAACTTGTTACAGTCTTCAACAACCAATCATCAGATCAAACAAAAATATCCATGATTTTATAAACTGTATGCACACTGTCCTCATACATCCCTCTTATGTACACGCCCTGGCCCATTACAACCCGCATACACCTCAAATACTAGGGTTTCTAAAGCTCCGAGACTTTTGCCATCAAGATCTTCGATATTTTTGAAAATTTGATGCATCCATGAGATCCTCCTCACGCTCTCTTTCTCATAATAGATCTTCAATCATGCGCAAAATATCCACACCAACAATGCTCTCACAAGAAGCTCTCCATCAATACTCCAAAAGATATTCTCACAAGAATCTCTTCATTAATCCACAAAAAGGACATTTTTCAAGAGACAATTTCTATATTACTTATACTTTCATCATCTAGGTGACTTAACTCATTTCTAGGTTACTTCACCTATTTTCCTTATTTTAGGGTTAACCACTTTCCATAAATAGAAAGTTCTCCAATACTTTATCATTTAAATATTCCTTCTTGATTTTGTCACCTTACTTTATCATTTCT
>JZKD02S0423656.1:141665-156410 GCA_000966675.3 Picea glauca | reverse complement strand
GACTCTTTTTACCAAAACTTCCCTCTTACATAAAACTCATTAGTTAGCATTCAACATTTATTCATTACTCATTGTTGTCGTTTATAACCAATTAAATGTGAATATATATCAACAACATATATCGCATCATAGATCATAAATAAGTCATCACCATAAGGAAAACAAAGAACACAAGATGTATGTACAATTTTCTTTTTATTACAGACTACAATCCTAGGTTTTTTAAGAAACAACTGAATAGAGTACAACTCTACAAGAGAACTAGCTCTATAATGCAAGACTCAGCTTACATCCTCAACACAAAATGATATGAGGCAACAATAATCAACAAATATGAATCTGCAATAGGTACACGACCTATCAGTAATACATCCCGCGTGTGTATGTGCCTTGGCTCACTACAGCCCGCGTATGCACGCGGTTAGTGTATACAACAAACTGCATATACCTTTTGAGCTATTAGGGTTTATCCTTCAAGATCAACTCAGATCCTTTGTAACTAATTTATTATTCTCTTTTGTCTCTTACTGTCCAATCTGACCACCAACCAGTCACAACACATCCAAGCTTTCCAATAGCTTACTCATGCTCCACAACCAATCAATATGAATGCTAACTCAATCATGTATAAGCAACTAGTATACCATAGCAATAATCTCACAACTGAATCACAAGAGTACTTATTACTCCATTAACCAGCATAAACCACATCAAAATAGCCATACCAATAATTCCTTAAGAATTCACAACACAATAAGAAATAGTATCCATTAAGACAATAATGTAACCATACCAGAATCTCAGTGGCCCATAGAATGCAGGTCTGGAACCTGCTACAGTATTCAACAACCAATCACCAGCTCAAACACAAATCTCCATGATTTTATCAATTGTACGTGCCCTGTCCTCATACAGCTCGTGTGTGTATGCGCCCTGGCCCATTACAGCTCGCGTACACCTCAGAAACTAGGGTTTCTTAAGATCTGAGATTTTTTTTGTCAATATCTCCGATATTTCTGAAACTTTGATGCGTCCATGAGATACTCCCCATGCTCTCTTTCTTATAATAGATGTTCAATCATTCTCAATATATCCGCACCAACAATGCTCTCACAAGAAGCTCTCCATCAATACTCCAAAAGATATTCTCAGAAGAAGCTCTTCATTGATCCACAAAAAGGATATTTTTTAAGAGACAATTGCTATCTTATTTATACTTTCATCCTCTAGGTCACTTAACCCATTTCTAGGTTACTTAACCTATTTTCCTTATTTTAGGGTTAACCACTTTCCATAAATAGAAAGTTCTCCAATACTTTATCATTTAAATATTCCTTCTTGATTTTGTCACCTTACTTTATCATTTCTTGATTTTGTTGCTTCTCTTTATTATTTAAATAATCCACCTTGAATTAGTCACTTTACTTTATCATTTAAATAATGATTTCTTCTTTTAGGTCACTTTGATTTCTTTGACCTTGGGGGCTTCAAGCCTTCATATGGAGGTCCTTCAACTTCGTAAGGCCATAACTCTCAAACCATGAGGAGTTATGTGACATTCCTCATACCATCAGAAATATCATGACAAACACTATCAATCTAGGTTAGTTTCACCAACAAATTCATTGATCTTCATCTCATTATTCCACATACAATCATGGGTCCTCCAACCATTATTCTAGGATAATTCAATCCGCAAAGTGTCTTCCTGTGAGGGATTTCACCATAAGGGGACCACTTTGGAGTTCATCCATTTGTGTACCTTATCAACCATGATAAGACCATTACCATCAATCCAACACTGCAACCACATCGATCCATATGCATATATGCATTATGTATCAATGATAACTCATTGATCCATCTTCATCAATATACAAAGATCAAAATTTTGACCTTTGACATCATTCAATCATCCTTTGGCATCAATCAATCAATCAATCAATCATTTGACATCAATCAATCACACATTTTCATCAATCAATCAATCACTTGACATCAGTCAGTCAACCTTCGGCATCAATGACAACATGATCCAACACTAAATAAGTCTAGGACAACAAGCTAAAAAAAGTTTAAAATGCCAGACACACTAAACTCGATAAACTAGGTACTAGATATAAATGGACATATAAACCAATGCGCATGGACAATTATCACATCCTATATCTATGTAGAACTAGAGCTAGAAAAGATGTTAACCTTGTTGTTTTTATGCGTAAAATGCAAATTTAATGTAAATTTTAGAATCTTAGATGATAATGTTATGAAAGTTGGGAAAATGTTATAGTTTCCCCTAGTTTGTGTCTAAAAAGTAAAAACACTAGCAAACCAAACTTGTTGTTTTTTGATAGAAAACTGAAACACTGATACAAATCTAACATAAATTACCTATATGCATAAAAATTGATGAAATATTAGTTCAGTTTGTTTTTAAATGATTAAATATTGGTTGATTTTTTTTGGGAAGACACTAGCATAAATAAAAAAATTGGAGTTTCATTACTACAAACTGTTACTAGTAATTGATCATGGTGGAAAATTACATAGAGATAGAATCTATATAATCCTGGAGTAAAGACTTAATGAAATGAGATCTAAATGTCTTTATTTTTTGGAAATCATTATTAAACTATTTCCCCTTCACTGGAATCTTCCTATGATGGAGAATTGAAATGACTTGAGGGTAAACTTGGTACTTGACCCATGTATGGGAGAAAATAAAGTATATAAACTTTTTGGAGACCTTAAGTAGAATAAGGATTCTTTCACCTAGTAAATGTATTTCATACAAATCTTGGTAGTTTATGGATATTTATATGGATAAAGGGGAAGACAAAAGGTGGAAGTGGGCATAGCTATGGAAATTGAAATCCCCATGAAAATTGGAACTTTATTGTGGCTTGTCCTCACAAATAAAATATTGACATGGGATAATTTCTATAGGAGGTTTTGCAATGGTCCTAGCATGTGTTTCTTGCACAAAGAAATGGATGAAAGAATAAGTTAACTCTTCATTGGATGTCACTTCTCTAAAAATCTATGGGAAGCTACAAATATTTTAACAGGATGTAAAACAAATTGGACTAGGTATAATATTCAGGGAGACTAGGAGAAGCAAGTTGATGATAAATAGGTAACTAAGCATCTAACTCTCCCAATTGTAGTTATATGGTCAATTTGTTTTGATAAGAGCAAACAAATACTCCAATATATTTCTCTCTTCCCTACTAAATTTTTTCATATGATCAAACTTTCCTTTAATAATATACCCAAGCCCAAGATAAAAGTGAAACATAGACAAAACACTAAAGTTATAATTAATAACAATTATCCTTAGCGGGTTCTTTATGGAGACTCCAAGGGTAATATAGGATCATGTGGTGTAGGAATTTTTATTTATTCTAGCAAGCACTACATATATCAAAAATACATGTAGCCACTAACTATTGAATAATGCATTAGAAAGGAGAACAAACCTATCCATTAATGTGTCTATTTTTTGGAAGGTTATAGCACCATATTTTCCTCTTGTGGGTAACTCGTTTGTTTGGAAAGCAGTCGATGGAAAAAAAGTTCCTAAAAAAGTTTAAAATAGTACCTTCCAACATTTCATTGGTTCTTCTCCACCACTCTCTCCTCCAAGTTGGCCTATAAGACATTCAAAATGCATATAAACATTAGTATAAGTACTTATATTGGAAAAAAAATTACAATAAAATTATGATGCATCCAATCATAGTTACAAACTTTCAAACATGCTTGATACTTGTGAATCGCCAACCAGAACATTTTCCAAAATGGACGAAGGTTGCCCCATACCCAAGGTTCCCTCCTACTTACCTTTAGATTTGAATATTTGAATTGTAAGTCATTTCGTTTTTAAATTAAAATTTGAAATGACACTGCAGATTTCATAACTAAAAATGTTTCAAACATGAAATTATACCTTTGAATCGCCAACCAGAACATTTTCCAAAATGGAAGAAGGCTTTCCCATACCCAAGGTTCCCTCCTGGTTACCCTGAGATTTGAAAAAATGAATTGTAAGTCATTTTGTTTTTAAATTAAAATTTGAAATGACATTGCAGTTTTCATAACTAAAATGTTTTAAACATGTAATTATACCTGTGAAGTCCCAACCAATGAAAAACCTTCCAGGCTAAATGACCCTAGTTAAAAATTTAGTGTTGAATCATTTAACATCCGAGTGAACTACAATTAATGAACATAAACACTTTGTGTTAATTCACAAGGTGTGATGAATTGGATTGAATAACAAAATAATTATCATCCAATGCATAAACATTTGACTTGATTGTAATAAATAATGATCCCATGCCCTCTTTGTCACACCCTATTAAGTCTTTCTGACCATTGTGACAAAAATTTTCATAAACCCATACCTCTTTGAGGCTCATGCAGTCTATCTCATCATCCGTCTTATAAACAAATATTTCACGGGCACTATATCACACTCTTTTCTCGTCCAAACCAACATCAATACCAATAGGAGTTGAATTTATATTATCTTCTATTGCATCCCTTGCGTCCTCACCAAGTTGTGAAGTGACCTCCATCTCAAAAGGTAAAGAAACCACCCTTGGTGGACAAGATACCAAGGGTGGTGGAGGTCTAAGAAATGGTGGATCTTGAAATGCACCTCTCTAATTATATGCTCTACCTTTACCAACACCATAATACTTGGATGGTAGGTTGATATTATATTGGTGCATATTCTCAAAAACTCTCCATAAATAAATCTTGAAAAATAATATGGCACCTCATCATTCCATGGAAATCTGCCATATGTTGCCAAAAATCAATCATAAATATGGATAGCGATGTTAAGGTTCTTGAAATATTGCACCTTTATTATCAATTTCTTTGGTCCTTCCTTAAAATAAAAAAATGATTTTGCTTGCTCTTTTGAGACCCTTTTCTCTATTTTGGTCCATTTATCATGGTCCACCACTGCTTTCTTGCATCTCCTCATCGTATCAATGAAAGTATTGGGTGTTGGCCCAAGGTTCTTATATACATCAATGAATTTTTCAAAAGAATGCAAAATAACCTCCAAGCTTTGTTTTCTCTCAGCAGGGAGATCCATTTGCTAAAGATCATGCTTCAACTTTGTATGGTGGGATGTGAAGTGTTTAAGGGTCATTTCTTCAATAGTGCCTTCCCAACAAAATCACCTCACCAATGTCTCAGGGATAGGTGGTAATAGGGGTGTAATCGTCATTTTGATGAAAATGCACCTCTTGTTCACCTTCACCCTCACCCTCCACTTGATATTCACCCTCTTCTTCATTACTTCCCCCAACATTATCCAAATCCTCTACACATTTAAAAAAAAAATCATATAGTTACGAAAATGCACAAAAACATGTCCATATGAACTTGATTTATATAAAAAAAATAAAAAAAAATTACCAGCCATAAGTTGTTGATGTGATTGGGGGTGTACATTGGATGATAGGGGGGAATTCATGTTCAATCTTGATCGATTACAACTTCCCCCTAAATAATCACCACTGGAGGATTGAATTGATCCTTCATGCAATGGATCACCTATTGAATCACCTTCACATGATTGTGCTCTCTCTCGTTATGCATGACTATATATAAATGAATTTTATAGTCTTCTAGACTAACTATATCTCCCTTCTTGAATGAATTTTATAGTCTTCTAGACTAACTAGGGTTCTCTGTCGAACCAGGGGTCCTTGTCGGGCTAGGGGTCCCTCTATTGATTTCATTGGAAGTCCTGAAGAATATTCGAGGCATAATTGGAGGCTCACGTTGCAACAACTCCTCTAGATCCATATATAATATATATGTGTACCGATATGAAAATGTATGACAAGCAACAATTATATGTCACATGAAAATTATGTTAATCAGTTGAAAATATTTTAATTTACGTCAAACCATTTCTATTCTTCATCCAGTGTCTATTCATATTGAAATTCCAAAGTGTCAATCCCAATTTTCTTAGTATATTAAGAAAGGTATAGAACCTGAAATATTGAAGAGTTCTATAAGAAAGTGCATGTTTCCATTCGAGCAACCCCGTCAATCATACACACTAAGAAACATTTCCTTAAAGTGAAGAAGAATTACTTGAAAATTAAACTAACCTATGAAAAGATAAATGAAATTATTAATTGCTCGATTAAAATCTTTGAATGTCGAGGTTGATGAAGAGAATCATGAGTAAATTATTAAATTTATTGGATCAACTATTTTTTCCCCTTCATTTTTGGTGAATTGCAGAACTTGCAAAAAGAGGATTCTTGGGGGTGGAAGGCTTTGTGGGATATTAAGAATACTCTTAAATGAAAGTTGTATATGCAATGAGGATATGATAACTTTTTTAATATAATATATAGTAAACCACATTATTGCATCATTCATGGGGTAGAGTTGGTCACTTCTTAAATATTGAAAATGGATTCATCTTAGAAGGAATCATTTTCTCAGTTGGCATAAGATGAGGGAAGGAGGAATCACTTAGATGATTATCCATGATCATTCCCTTTTGGTACTTTTTCTTGAGAAATTCAGGGTCAAAATCCCATTAAATAAGGATCCATCAAACCATATGTCTAGTGAAGAGTTTAATCTTCATAAATAAATAATAGAGAGATTTATGTTGAATGATGACATGAATTTTTTTGGTTAAGAATGTGATGTCTAAGACTCTTGTTAAATAATATCAAGTCCAAGATATAATTCTCAACTTATAATTTTATTTGACCTCATAGGGGACAAATATACCAGTGATACAATAGATAATACACTCAAGGTCTTGGTCACCAATGTGCACAATATCAATGGGTGATCATCAATAAGATGAGAAAGGAGGGGAGAATAAATTAGAATTATTTGATATTATAAAATCATTTTTGAGTTACTCATATCCAATTCAGTGGAGCATACTCTTTTAGGAGGGAATTTATAGATAGTAATTGTGAGGAAAGAAAGATAGGAAGCATAATAGTACCTAAATTTTTCCTAGGAAAGAGAATATTTTGGTAATCATATGGGGAGACATCATTTCAAAAATAACATGGATTTTATTTAGATCAATATTAATTCCACAACATTAAATGATTACCCCTAGAATCCTACTAGATTCAACCATAAAAATACATTTCTGAATATGAAATTTTCCTTGAGATAAGAGGCATTGATATCTTGAAAGTCAACAAAATCATGGATGAACCCAATCTCTTTCATGATTGGGACTTGAGTGAAGCTTCTTTGAGTGCTCATCTATTTCGATGTTTATTCTAATTATGACTTCATAATAAAAGGTGTTAATTTTCTTCTTCAAAGAAAGGAGGAGTGGAGGAAGGAATTCCTCACATTGGACTTGTAAGACCAAATTATAGGGTGGGAGAAGAGGGTTGGTATCAATCACAAGGACTCTCGTTGAAAGTGGAAAAACTTGAGCTCCCAGAGAGTACTCCATCCCTCTTAGAGAACATGATATCAATGATACTCTCATCGTTTTGAAGGATATTCTTTAGCTATAAGACACCATATGAATGGTGTGATCCAAATCCTGGGTGTGAATGGGTCGATCCACAAAATTGGTTTTAACAATACTATACAAATGTAGGTATAAGAGAAGCATCTATAGATAAATATGCCTTATTATAAATAAACAATCATTCTATGTTAAAGCTAACATAATGACAAAAGGTCCCTGTAGAGGTGTTGAAGATGATAGGGGTATGCAATCCAAGAGTATGGAATAGGTGGAAGAGATATTATATAAATATGTGTATCTAATTCAAGTGTGTGCGTATAAGATGTTGATGCTTGAAATACACATTGAATAATTATAAACAAACATTTCAATAAATATTACTTATTATAAATAAACAAGCATTGTAGGTTAGAGCCAACATAATGACAAAAGGTCCTTGTAGAGGTGTTGAATATGATAGGTGTATGCAATCCAAGAGTATGGAATAGGTGGAAGAGAGATTAGATGAAGATGTGTCTCTAATTCAAGTGTGTGCTTATAATATGTTGATGCTTGAAATAAACATCGAAGAATTAACACAAAAAAAACTCTTGTAGGGTTGATCAATATAGAAAGTGGAATGTAACCTAGGCTCTTTTATACCCTAAAACCAACATTCATTGGAAAATTGTTTTGTTAAGATAGTCACTAGAGATCTTCTACTTTATAGGTATTAAATATCCTCTAACTTACAGATATTAAGTATTGATAAGAATTAATTATTTTTTCTTAAGTTAGTGATGAATTAATTATTCGTTCATGTTAATATATACTATGATTAATTAGATGGTAAGTATATAAACCAATTATAACGTAAAAGCAATAAAATAACATGAGTAAAATGCAATTGTAAAAATCATGTAAATGACCACTATCAAATCAAAGGCAATGTTGTACAATATTAAAATAGAGAAAACTAATCAACTACTAAAATATTTTAAAGAAAAATGAAGAAGGCAAAGTCGATCATAATGTACAAGAAAGCAATAGATAAGGCCAAAAATATAATTTCATTAAAATATTTAATAGAAAAATCTTATAACCCAATTGATAGGGATGATAATTTTGAGATGTTAATTGGTTAGGATTTCAATGAGTGTGATGTTTCCAAAACTATATGATACTCATAAGAACATGTAATAAAATGGAATAAGCCTTGTATAATTAATAGTTTAGAAGAATCTACATCAATATTAATTATTTGGAAGGACTCTACCTACATCGTTTGATAAGTCTTGTAGATTTGGGTACAAATGTATAACCACAAATGCATATAAACAAATGTAACATTGTTGTAAATATACTGCTCAATTTGTGAGATTTCCTTTAATATTTATTAAATATTCTTTTAATATCCCATTTAAAAAATAGAAAAAAATGATGATCATTTCCTAATCTGTTAATTTGTAGAGTATCATTGAGGAATAGGAACCTAAAATATGATGGATATTGTTAGAAAACAAGATTGTAGAACAATAAAATAAAAAATATGTGGAAATAAAACACAAAAGATACACAATACAATAGAGACATAGATATTTTTGGTTCACCCAGTGTGGGCTATGTCCACCAGAGAAATTGTCAGGCCCTTGCTTTTAGTATCCAAGAAATGAAGGGATACAACCTACACCATAACCATTGTAACTTCCTCTTCTTTATCTCAAAGTTTCCTCTCTCAGAATACAATATTCACTCTCATACATAGCCACAATTAAATCCCCTCATACAAAAATGGGTTTCCTTTTTTTGGAGAAAAACCCTAACACAACTTCTATCGTCATATCTGCAACCTTATAATGAACAATCTAGATTGACTATGAAATTACAATATTTTACAAGGCAATTTTCCCAAAATTTTCCTCGCGGGGTCGTTGGACCCCATGCCCCCCAATCGGGGGGGTAGGTCACCCCCGGACCACCTTCATTTGGGGGACATCCCCTGAACCCACAAAAGAAGGGGGATAGGAATACCTGCATATGCATCAGGAATATAATCAGTCTCTACAGCCAATAATCTCCACTTGGAGATTGATCACAACAAGTATGTTGTTGTTGTAACTACTAGACTATGATCCACCTTGGACATGGAAAATTTTGCATCTTCACATTCATTCTTGAAGGACACTTAAAAATTAGCAAGAACTCAACTTCTCCCTAGTTACTACCTTTGTCCTCAAGTCTTGAGATGAATAAATTGCTACGGAATGGTAACTAGCTCCCAGGTGGCATCTTCTAGTTGTGTGTCCTTCCATTGAACCAAAACTTCCTTGATAGTGTGTTGGTGGAGACAACGCTCACGCTGGTCCAAGATTGTTTGTGGATGAAACCAAATTTAACTTTCTTCATCCAACTCAGGTAGACTAGTATGAGTATGGAACCTAGTTTCAAGCATTTTCTTTAAGAAGGAAACATGAGAAACAGGGTGGAGCTTAGAGTGACTGGGAAACTCTAACTAGTAGGCCACGGGCCCCACTCTCTTAAGAATACAATAAGTACTATAGAATTTTGGGGAGAGTTTTTGATAGTGTTGGGCTTTGATTGAAGTCTTCTTATAAGGCTGGAGATGAAGAAACAACTAGTCCCCTTCAAAAAATTCACATTCAGAACGACCCTGATCTGCTTGCTGTTTCATGTGATTATCAGCCATGACCAGATTTTCTTTGAGAGTAAGGAGGATGGCCATGTGGACTGTAAGATTTTGATCCACTTTCTAAACCTTGGAGACACAAGGCATGTATGATGCAATTGAAGGTGGCAGTTTTCCATAGACTGCTTCAAAGGGAGTCATGGGAGTGGTGGTGTGGTAAGAAGTGTTGTACCACCATTTAGTGAGGGATAACCACTAAACCCACTGAGTTTGTCTGTCAAATGAAAAACACCTAAAATTGGTTTCCAAACACTTGTTGAATACTTTAGTTTTTCCATCAGTCTTAGGATAATATGCTAGGCTGAGATGTAATTGGGTTTTCTAGATTCGAAACAATTCTATCCAGAAAGTGTGGGTGAAAGTTGGACCATGGTCATAAACAATAGAATGAGGCATGCCATGGATTTTGAAGATATTATCCATACAAATTTGAGCTATGGTGTATGTTTTGAATGGGTGTTGAAGAACACATATATGAGCATATTTAAAAAGATGATCCACTACTACCATGATTACTGATGTATTTCCTTATTTAGGTAAGCAAACAATGAAGTCCATAGAAATATTTGTCCAAATAGTAGGTGCGATCGAAAGAAGTTGGAGTGTGCATGGAGATTTGACTGTCTCTCCCTTATGGCATTGACATGTATCACATTCAACCCAAAAGGTGTGAATGCATTATTTCATATCGTCCTAGAAAAAAGAACATTTGGGTGGAATCATGAAGGTGGGTTACACTTTCGTGACAATCGGGTCTCCAAAATTTTGAAAATCATTTTTTCGGCCAAAAGTACTATTTTTCGGCCGAAAACTCTTTCAGTTGAACCTTTGAACATCAAATCGAACGACACCTTGATGACACCCTTGATTTTCATATACAATTTTAGTCGAGCGGATATTTTTTCATTTGGTAACTTCTTTTCGGCCGAAATATATTACGGCCGAAATAATGTTTCGGTCGAAATATCTTTCGACCGAAACATTATTTCGGTCAAAAAATATTTCGGCCGAACAAATGTTTATATATTACCCGTACATCGCTCCTGTCATACTTTTTGCGAGTTCATAGCTTGTTGTGCGGAGAGCGTTTGGTGTTGTTGGCATTTGTTGTTGTAGGGGCGTTTGCTGTGGGAGGACGGGCGGTGGACGTTGGAGCAATGACGGTGTTGTGGACATTGGAGCAATAGGCGTCATTCATGTATGTTTAGATTAGAGTTATAATTTATAATATAATTATAATTTAGATTAGAATTAGATTTTAGATTAGAATTATAATTTATAATAGAATTATAATTTAGATTAGAATTAGATTTTAGATTATAATTTAAATAAGATTATAATTTAGATTTTTAAATTAGGATTAAATTTTTTTTTTTAGATTGTTGACAGGGCCGAATATGGCCCTGTCCATAATGTTTAAATGTGTATAAATTTTAAACTTTAGAACAAAGCCGAATTTAGATTAGAATTAGAATTTAGTTTTTTAAATTAGGATTAAAAAAAAAATTTAGATTTTTTTCTCCCCTGTCCATGTATAGGTACAGGCCCAAATTCAGGCATGTACCTATACATGGACAGAGCCGAATATGGCCCTGTCAATTTACAATATACCTTTAATTCCCTTTAGGTACCCTATGTCTATGCATTCTCAACTGGGTAATGTGCTTGTATATATTTTCTGCATAAGTAGAAGACATTCAAAAATTTTCCATGTATTGCATTTATCTAGATCCATTATCAATCACTGCATTGAGATTCCCTAGCCCCGACCTATATTTATTGTGCATTCATTTTCATTATCCTCTTATACTAGTTCTCGGTTACACTTCCCAACGAAATTGTCTGCTAAAGGATCATACCTTATAATAATTCCATTCAGTCTGACCAGGATGAGGGTAATAAGCAAGAGGACTATCACTGCAAAAAGAAAGATTCACAGTAGAAAAATACAGTGTTCCTATAACAAGCCTTGCATAAGTTGACAAATATCATGCATATTCCTTCTAAGGTTTTTCCCCTAGGATAGTCTCAAAAGTCCGTCGAAAAACATTTTCATATCCACCTTCAGTAAGAAGCTTGGTTCCTTGTGCAATCCTCCCCATAGCTCTGTCTGTAAAACTCGAGCCAATTTTTACTGTGAAGAAAGAAACCAAAAAAATTTTTAATCTTGTCAAATAAAACATCTATCTTCTATAAAAAAAGGACAAGAAATAAAATAATTGTTAAGCAAAGAACAAAGCAGAAATTGCATAATTTGACAAATAAAACTAAACAAGCCTTGTCCATGTAGAATTTAGAATTTAGAAGTTAAAGTTATTTTGGAATTTTAGAATTTAAATTTTAAATTTCTATTTATGGTTTAAATTTTAAATTTCTATTTAAATTTTATAATTTTGAAGTTAATTTTTTATTTTTGATAGGGCCTTATTCGACCCTGTCCATGTACAATGACAGGCCCGAATTCAGGCTTGTACCTGTACATGGACAGGGCCGAGTATGGCTCTGTCCCTTATGCTTAAATAAGTTTAAATTTTTAATTTTTAAACATGTTTAAAATATGTTTAAACAGAGCCGAATTTTCAATTTTTAACAAGGCCGAATTTTTAATTTTTAAACAGGGCCGGATTTTCAATTTTTAAACAGGGCCAAATTTCAAATATGTTTAAATGTTTAATTTTTAGAAAATTTAAATTTTTAGTTAAAAATTTGAGTTTAGAATGTTGACAGAGCCTTATTCGGCCCTGTCCATGTATAGGGACAGGCCCAAATTCGGACCTGTCCATGTCCATGGATATGGACGAATATGGCCTTGTCCATGTAAGGGATAGGCCCAAATTCGAGCATGTCAATGTACATGGACATGACCATATTCAGCCATGTCCATGTAGTACCTCAAGCAATAGGATAAGTATATCTACAACCAATAGCAAAAGCCCAGTTCCATATGAAATCCATACAACCACTAAGAAAATAGACAAAGTTGCAAAAAATAGACAGAACATAGACTAGCTATTCTAACTATAAACAGTGAGACCAAGGGCTAAGCATGACTGCTACAGGGCCACCACTACCTTGAATAGTGCCCAAACTAGACAAAATTAGACTCTGACAACAACTATAAAGAAACATCACCATAAAGGATCTAGTACATATCACAATATTTCACGGACCTAACAAAAAGCTTGAAATATAAAAATGTCTATAGTAGTTGCTGCAATAGGAGCAAAGTTTGTACAACGTTGACAAAATTATGTCAATACATTTGGATTTAGAAAGTAGTGATTATGTAATACCATTGTTATGTTTTCCTTAATTGTGTATTTTTAAATATTAAGTTGTTATTATTGGACTACATCTATTTTTTATGATACATTTTCAAAATCACTCTTACTTGTCTTGTGTGCTAATATTTAGTTATTTGTTGTCAAGTATAAAAATTTTTGATGTGATTTGTCTTTTTAAGTAGTTTTAGGAAGTTCTTGGATGAGAATCAAATCAACTCCCAGTTTAGTGTGTGTTTATGTATTTAAATTTAAAGAAAGCCTTCATTACAATTGCATTGATATAGAGAACAATAAATATAGTTTTGTTGTGACAACACTGTTCTCTTATTTTTTGATACAAGCAACTTCTACAATAATGTTTTTTGTTTTTTAAACTAACATCTAAAATTGGATTTTCATGCATAGAGTTATACAGTGGTTGTTACATTCATGGAACCATTTTGAATATGACCATTGTTTTATGTTAATGTATATATTGATGAAATCCATTGTGATTAAATTTGAGTTTATTTAAGATGTATTTTGGGATGTGTTTTAAGAAATTCATGATGCAAATGAAACTCAACTAATGAGATTATGAATAAACTATATTATCTTTTCTTTAAAGGAAAAAATGTAAGGGTTGATGTAAGCTAATGATTTCCTCTCATCACATGTCAATTGTAATAGAAATACATAAAAAAAGACAATCTCGTTACTAGGAAGAATTAATGGGTACATGCACAACATATCAGAATATGGTGTAAAATGTTGAAACTTAGAAAATTGAATTAAAGATTCCAAAATATATAACCTTAATTCATGAGAAAATTATATAAATAAATCACTAATAATGGTATGCTAGTTTTCCTCTTAAAATATAATGCATATGTTCTCATTAAGATGCCATTTTAATATCTAAATGATAGAATTTCTTAAAACAAATTACTTTTCACATTGGTTTCTTCTTCAAGGATCTCAGGGCCAAGGAATGAAACTGCCAAGTTTTTTACTATAAGGTTTGGTGGTTTCAAGTCCTAATATTTTCACAAATTTTATCGGCATAACATTTTTTAATGCCTTAGAATCCAACATACAATTATGCAAAAACAATTCATAACTTTTTTTTAAAGTAACCACTTTTTCTTCATAACTTGAGTTGGTTGGGTTCCTTTAGGATTTCCATGTGGTCACTTACTTGGATTTATTTGATTTTGATTACTGGGATTTGGATTGGTTAGACTTTAAATTAGGTTACTTTGAGTTGGATTACTTTTGGCTTATTTTTTAATTTG
>JZKD02S0423656.1:119856-138066 GCA_000966675.3 Picea glauca | reverse complement strand
AGGCATGACCAAAAATTCATAATGGCCTTCATGAGTTCGGAATGTTGTTTTTGGGATATATTCTTCCTTCATTCTGATCTGATGATACCCTGAACGGAGATCCACTTTTGTGAAACAGATTTCTCCATGTAGTTCATCTAACAATTTGTTAGCGTCAGAAGTCACTCCTAGATTGCTTGCAGGAGTAGAGCCCAACGCCTATCAGTTTTTTGTCACGATAGTTTTAATGGGTGATCAAATGGTTAGAGACTCGGTAATATATCGCTCTAACTCGGAAACTGAGTCCGGTATATAAGGAACAAAAGAGGTCTTGATCTAACTTCAGTCAGAGAGTTGATTTAAAGATGAGCAGGTTGAAGACCTGGTGAGAGGAGTGAGCAAAATACCTCAAGCAATAAACCTTTCAGCAGTTTGTAGAAGAAAAACTATGAATGCAAGATCCTCTTGGTTCAGGGCTTCGAGAAACTGAAAGGGGGACTTGACTGGATCCTTCAATTCCAAGTCGTTCAGCACTAAGAAAATCACAGGGACCGATTAGAAACAATGTAACTGCTACAGTGATCCAACCTACATCATCCTATAACAGTTACAAATCGACTAGATCCTCCAATTCCGAGCTGCTCTAACACAGTATAAAAAAAGACGTGAAAGAAACTGACATTCATAAGGAAAGAAGTCTCAAGAGTCCATGCATAACCAGAATAATAATGATTCATTAAAGTTTTACAACCGGGAGCCTTGCTCAACCATCGATGATTTTCAAAATACAAAGACTGAGTCTATATACCTAGAAAAATTCGCCTAACAGAGACGTGCCCAGTCATCCAAGGCATGGTGTCCCTTCAGTCAAACTCGGATGGATATTATTCGTTAGACTCCATCTTAACTGCGCATGGATCCTACAAGGAGAGTAGCTGAGCCATTAAGTGTCGAGCTAGCGTGTGCAAACCTCTTTGGCTAGTCGAGGACTCGACATGGCATCTTTGGAAAAAAATCGGTACACAGGACCTTCTCGGGCAGACAGCTTGCCAGATCCTCCATACTTTATGCTTAATGAGTGAGGAGAGGTTTCAACCACCCCCTCTCACCTTCATTTACTCCAATCGAGAACTAGGAATGAGAGAATGAGATTGAATCAGATGGCACCTGGAGATCGTGATGATCTCTTCTGTGACTAAACTCGACGCCTTTGGCCTCTCTTGCACAGGTCTTTTATTTCCTAAGTGACCATGGGTTGTGACCCTGCGTTTACTCTCAAAGGCACTTTTGGTGTTCGTGAATAGGAAGGAGTTGATCCTTTCTTATCACAGTCGCGATGAGAAAAATGTCGAGATGGATTAATTGGGTGCCACACATCCCTCTCAGATCTGATGGTCCCAAACTCACTTGGTGATACTGCAGGCCTGACATTGGGTGCTTTCGGTGCTTGGGGGTTCGAGGCTTCGATATGTAGAATTACATGGAACCCTCACCCTTTGAACTCCCGAATGCTGAAATGCCGACGCAACTAGATCTCGCGCCACACATCCTTTGGACGGACGACTGCTATCCATCCTGTATGCAATATGGGAGCTATCCATCGCGCTAATCTCATCGCAACTCTGCTAACCGTGATTTCCGTCGACCGTTGATCTGCTCCTATGGATGAATATGGACTGTCGAAAATATAATTTCACCCGCTTACTTGCTTGGAAGCCTGAGACGAGATTTTTCCGTGCTGCGCTTGGGCGCTTCTTGTGAAACCTTCAGACCGGAATACTCTTGTGCCCAGGACAAGAATCGTTACTAACATTAGGCTCCATGGGGGATAGAGTCATCCCTGCGATGCTCTAAGGACTCATTTTGCAGTTCCAGTGCCTTGCTATTGGGATATGGAGTCATTTATTTAAAACTTAAAGACAGAAAGAAAAACAATATTTATAACTTCCAAAAGAGCCATGTGCGGCTAGAGAGAAAAATCTCTTTAGGAAATGCCCACTCACAGGGCCATTGAAATATTCTTAATCCTTCAAATCCCATAACCTGTAGGTGTTATTCAAGAATACTTCGGAGACTTTGAAAGGCCCGATCCATAGGGCTTCGAATTTTTCGTGCTTGCCTTTATCCTATTTAGGAACATCCCATTTTAGTACCAAGTCTCCTATCTGAAACTCTTCCTTTCTGGCCTTCTTATCAAAAACCTGCTTGATCCTTTGCTGATGGTCCTGAATTCTGCCCATTACTTGCTCCCTGGTCTACTGGACTTCCATTAGCTAATGAATTCTTTTGATTACATCATCAAGCTCCCCTCGATGATCCTGGAGGAATTTTGCTATAGGAATTGCTAAATGGGAAGGAAAAACAGCCTCTTCTCCATAGACTAATTGGAAAGGAGAGATGCCTAGAGATCTCTTCATGGTCACTTGATCGACCCATAGAGAAAATTTTAATCTTGAATGCCAGGCCTTCTTGTTGTCTTCCAACAGTCTTTTGATGATCCTTATCAGGCTTTTGTTGGAGGACTCTGCTAAACCATTGCCTTGGGGATAGTATGGGGTGGAGTGAATCAGGTTGATCCTGAATTGCTCACAGAACTTGGCTAACGGCTTAGCCCTGAAAGAGGCTGCGTTATCAGTGACAATCTTACTTGGGCAACCGAATCTTGTGATGAGGTCCTCTAGGAATCCAATGATTACCTTGTGGGAAGCACTCTAGGTGGGGATAGCTTTGATCCACTTGGTAAATAAATCTGTAGCAGTCAGGATCCATCTGTGCTGCCCACTGGAAGCGGAGTGAATTTCTCCAATGAAACCTAGGCCCCATTGCTAGAAAGGTCCTGAAACAACCATAGGATTTAACGAAAAAGACTTGATTTGTTGTTTTACCGCAAATATTTGACATTTGATGCAAGCTCTAACCCTTCTACAGATGTCAGTGAATACGGTGGGCCAGTAGTATCCATCCCTGAGGATTTTGTAGGCTGTGGTTTTCCAGAAATGGTTCCCTCCACATAGGCCGTCGTGAAATTCAACCATGATCCTGTCAGCCTCTTGCGGATCTACACATTTCAAAAGCAACCCTAGGGGGTCTTTCCAATATAAAACTTGATGAATAAGGCAGTACTTGACTGCTTTGAGCTTCATAGATTTTTCCTTGTTTCTTTGCAGGCTGTCTAGAGGCCGCAACTCTTGTAGAAAATATATGACATCCTTATACCAGGGACATCGAGCCAATGGGGTCTCCCTTTGAGGGTTTATCTCCAACAACCGATCCTGCTGAATTCTTGAATATTCGTTGATGAAACTTACCCCCAAAGCTAGGCAATTTGCTTCATCCAATAGCTTGGCTAAACCTTGACCTTTGATCAATTTGGTAGGCTTTATTTCTAGGTCAAATTCCAGAATCTTGGCTATCCACTTACTCCTCCTCCCGTCTATGTCAGGCTAAATAAGAATGTCTTTGACATCAGCTAAGGGGACATAGGCAATGATTTTTTACTGTAGGACATAGGTTCTAAAGGCCTTGAGAGCCTTTACCAGGGCATAGGCCTGCTTCTCCATAGTGTCGTACCGGACTTTGGCATCCCTCAATGCTCTGTTGAAATAGGCAATAGGATTCTCTAGCCCAACCTCGTTTGTCTGTAATAAAACAACAGCCACCGTGTCAGGTGAGGCAAAGGAGAAAATAAGGAAATCCTTTGAGTAATCGGGACTGATAAGAATAGGAGCTTCAGTCAGGGCCTTCTTTATTTTTTCAAAGGAATTTCACAATTCAGAAGTCCACCTCACTTCATTTCCTTTCCTTAACATGGTTGTTATAAGTTTTACCTCCTCAGCAAAGTTAGAAACAAACCTCCTCGGAAAATTGATCTTGCCAAGGAAAGATTGGACCTCCTTCTTGGATCTCAGGATTGATAAGGCTCGTATTTCCTTGACTCTGCTAGGATTGATCCTGACTCCTTCCGCTAATACTATGTGGCCTAGTAAATTAACCTCCTGCATGGGGAACAGATATTTCTTGGGGTTTAATGAAATGCCAAAACTCCTGCATTTCAGGAAAACCTTTCTGAGATGAAAACAATGCTCTTTATCAGATTTCGAAAATACTGTTATGTCATCTAGATAGATGACCACAAATTTATCCTTTTCCCCAATGAAAGATATGTCCATGGCACGCTGAAATGTTGCCCCTGCATTCATCAATCCAAAAGGAATTTTGGCATACATGAATGTGCCCCATGGAGTGGTAAATGTCATATTTTCCCTATCCTTGGGAAGAACAGAGACTTGATTCTAGCCAGAGAAACCATCGATCATGGACATCCTGGATGCTCCTATTACCCTCTGCAGTATATGTTCCATCTTTGGTAAGGGGTAGTTATCCTTTTGTGAGCTCATGTTTAGGTTTCTGAAGTCTACACAGAGTCTGATTTCTCCATTCTTTTTCCTTACTGGTACCAAGTTGGCCACCCACTCTGAATATCTCAGTGGTACGATGATCTAGGCCTGTAGCAACTTCTTCACTTCCCTCTCCATGATAGGAAGCAACATAGGATTGATCTGACTTAGCTTCTTCTTGAATGGTTTTGATTCCCCTTTCAACGGGATTTTATGCTCGATGATAGAAGTGTCATATGTTTTGAGATCTCCATAGGTCCAGGCGAAAACATCAACAAATTCCCTCAAAAGTCTAGCATATTCAGACCTATGCTCCTTTGTCAGACTTCTTGACAATTTGACCAACTTGGGCTCACTCTTAGTGCCAATGTTGCACTGAATTGTATCAGCGTCATCTTCTGAGATCTCCCCTTTTAATGCCACATCATTTCTATCAAAAAGCCTTTCCAAAGGAACCAGTCCCCTTGGAATATGATTGTTGGGAAGCTGCACAATGTTATGCTCTGCAATCTTATTCAGAAAATTACCCCCATCAAGCTTTTCTTTAGAGATAGAGTCTTGGTCAATATGCATCTCTGAAAATTCTTCAACGGTCTCCAAGAATATTTTGACCTCAAGATCATCCTTGAACACCTTCCAATGCTTGACATTGTCAGGTACGGAGGGCCTGTATTTTACTTCTACATCGTATCTGAATTTGGGAGGCAAGGGCACTTTGAAATTGCTTGCAGATATAGCCAAGGAATCTGCCACTGTGTTATTCTCTCTTGGGATGAAAGAAATGTTAAATGCTGAGAAGAAACTGTCAATTAGGTCCCATACCTCATTTCTATAACTCCTGAGTTGAGGATGCTTAGCCTGATAAGCGTTTATGATCTGTTGGACCACCAACTTTGCATCTCCAAACATTGATACCTCCTGAATTCCCATTTCCTTTGCAGCTCTTAATCCTAGAACAAGAGCTTCGTATTTTGCCACATTGTTAGTAGCTTCAAATTCTAGCTTGTATGAAAGAGACATGGTTTCCTGAGCAGGTGATACAAAAAATACCCCAACACCAGCACCTTCCCTGGAAGAGGCTCCATCAAAAAACATTTTCCAGACAGGGGAGATGGGGGAAGAAAATTCATGAGGAGTGGTGGGCTGCTTTCTGAGTTTAAGAGGAGGCTCAGGAGCACGAGTGAGTTGTAGTAAATTGGAACCTAAATCAGTTTCCAAGGCAAAAATGGGATGGTTGGTAGGATTGGCTTCATCATTGATTATATAGGCTAATTGGGATTCTTTGTATAGCCTCCTATGCTCTCCTCCAAACAATGGGATAGTAGCATAGGTTAGGTCCATCTGCAGACTTCCCCCTGGTCTTTTTATCCAAGATCTCGATAACAACATACCGAACTTGTGGGGGACATCAACCACTACAACATCCATGACCACACTTTTCATGGGAAATTGAAACAAGGTCATGACCAGGTCTTTGATGACTCCTAGACATTGAACTTTCCTAGAGTCAAAGGAATAGAGGTCATGGTAGGCTCGGGTGACTTCTAGCCCTAACTCTTCCATGACAATTTTGGGCATGAGGTTTTGAGAAGCCCCCAAATCCATCAAGAAATTGTGTAGTACCTTGTTATGTATGTTCAAGGAAGTGTAGAAGGGAGGGGATGAGTCATTTCTGTCTTCTACCATAGGACCTAGAATAAATGCAGGCTTTTCATCTTGCAAATTGATGTAGTCTATGGGAAGGCACAAGACCTCAGACTGTAAAAGATCAGAGAAGCATCTTTTGAACCCTTCATGTTTAATCAATTTGGTCAGGGACACAGGGATTCTGATCTTTTGAATTTCATGCTCGAAATTAAAAGAAGATGTAAGCTTCAGGATGTCTCTTATTTTGGGAACATGACTCTGGACTATGGAAGAGAGGGGTCGGGTCTTCTTACCCTTGTGACTGTCTGCTACTTCATTAGTAGGTTTCTCTGTTCTAGTGAATTGCTTAGGAGCATAAGGTGCTACTGTCCTTTTCTTGGACCTCAAGTCATACCTGCCTTGGTTGCCACTAGCCTTGTTTTCCTTGCTCAATTCATTAGCTGATTGTCCACGAGAGACTCCTTGTATGATGATTGAGTGAGATGAGGAAAAGGAGGAGTGTCTCCGAAGCAATGGATTTCAGGATCAAGCTCATCTGTTTCCCCTTCTTCTTCCTTGGCCATAAAATTGTTTTGGAAAGGGGCCTGAATTTTCTGGTCTTCTCTGTCTCTTCCCCTCTCTCTTTGCACAGTCGAGGAAACAACATTGTTTGGCCTCCTGAAACCTCCTTTATTTTCGGTGCTTTGAGGGCCTGTGTATGCTTGCCTCCCCTCCACCTTCATTCTCTCCATCTCTGCAGACAGAGACTTCACCATCTTGGTCAGTTCGTCCACTTGAGGGTGGGGCACTGATGGGATAGAAGTTGAGGCTTCAGATCTTCCCTTTCTCCTGTCTTCATCGGCCTTGTTCCTCAGTCTATCAACTACTAATACATTAGATTCCACCTCTATGGACACATCTTTCATTTGAGATAAGGAGGTGGCTCTTCTTTCTCTCAATAAAAGACAGAAATTAGGACCAAACACACTAGCATAAGAAATCTTGGTTGAGGCTTCTGAGGGTTTTATCTCAGCAGGAATTTTAGTATACATCTTATTGAATCTTTTGGAGAAGTCAGAGACAGAATCTCCTTCCATCTTCTTCAAAGACCCGAACTCTATCATGTAATACATGAAATCCTTCCTATCTCCCCAGTGCCTCAGGAAATCCCTATCCAGAGCTTCGATCCCAGCAATAGATCCGGGGGCCAATCCTCTAAACCACTTCCGTACCTCACCATCCAGGCTTTGGATGAAGACTCTCATCCAGACATCTTCATTTTCAATGTTCAAGTTGTCTGCATAACTGTAGAAAGTATCTAGGTGCTCTTCCACAGTTATGTCCCCTTCCCCAATGAACTTGGGAATATACTTCAAGTAATCTCCATCAGGGAGAGGATTCATTGGATGGGGTAGGATTAAGGGAGCATATCTGGTAGCAACTATGGCATCCATTCTATTTAGAGGGGGGTTAGCACCAACCATAGGGATATTAGGTGAAGGAGAACTTGGAGGAGAAGGAGTTCGCGAAGGGGCTACTGGGAATGAGTCTCGAAGTGGACTGGGAAAAAAAAGAGAGGATTTAAGGAGAAGGCTAACGGGCTCAAGTCAACAGATGCCCCTCTTTGTGCAGGAGTGGTAACAGTAATAAGAGGAGGAGTGGTAAAGATAGAAATGGGGCACTCTTCTGGGGTCCTAGGTCTACGACAAAGTACAACTTCAGAGGAGAGGGGAGTGACAAGGATTTCTCCCTTCGATCCCAGACCAGGAGGGGAAAATTCAGCAGTAACACTCCCGAAATTCAGGAAACAGGAAACCTCAGAAAAAGGTCTGTTAAGAAAATGAGGAGGACAAAATGGAGTTCCTACAAAAGGAGATGGTGGATTACCTGGTTTGGCGGTGGAAGCTTCTCCTTCAGAGGCCTTTATTTTTCTGAGAACCACCTCCAGATCAGTTTTAGGTGTAGATAGAGGCAGTTGTGGATGGGACTGTGTGTGTTTTCCTTTGAAAGCCACACTTATCATGGAAGGTTTGCCACAGTGGAGTCGTCACAATGGAGTCACCAGGTGCATAGTAGCAATATTCAAAGGCTCTAATACCTGATGCACCTTCAGAATCAGAGGCTCAATGTTGTTTAATCCTGGGGAAAATTTTCAACTTTGTCCCCGGCAACGGTGCCAGAAATGTTAGCGTCAGAAGTCACTCCTGGATTTCTTGCAGGAGCAGAGCCCAACGCCCATCAATTTTATGTCATGATAGTTTTAATGGGTGATCAAATGGTTAGAGACTTGGGAAGATATCCCTCTAACTCAGAAACAGAGTCTGGTATGTAAGGAACAAAAGAGGTCTTGATTTAACTTCAGCCAGAGAGTTGATTTAAAGATGAGAAGGTTGAAGACTTGGTGAGAGGAGTGAGAAAACTACCTCAGGCAACAGGCCTTTCAGCAGTTTGTAGAAGAAAAACTCTGAATGCAATATCCTCTTGGTTCAGGGCTTAAAGAAACTGAAAGGAGGACTTGGCTGGATCCTCCAATTCCAGGTCGTTCAGCGCTAAGAAAATCACAGGGACCGATTAGAAACAATGTAACTGCTATAGTGATCCAACCTACATCATCCTATAACAATTACAACTCGACTGGATCCTCCAATTCCAGGTCGTTCAGCGCTAAGAAAATCACAGGGACCGATTAGAAACAATGTAACTGCTATAGTGATCCAACCTACATCATCCTATAACAATTACAACTCGACTGGATCCTCCAATTCCGAGATGCTCTAACACAGTATAAACAAATACGTGAAAGAAACTGACATTCATAAGGCAAGAAGTCTCAAGAGTCCATGCATAACCAGAATAATAGTGCTTCATTAAAGTTTTACAACCGGGAGCCTTGCTCAACCATCGATGATTTACAAAATACAAAGACAGAGTCTATATACTCAAAAAAATTTGTCTAATAGAGACGTGCCCAGTCATCCAAGGCATGGTGTCCCTTCAGTCAAACTCGGACGAATATTCTTTGTTAGACTCCATATTAACTGCGCATGGCTCCTACAAGGGGAGTAGCTGAGCCATTAAGTGCCGAGCTAGTGTGTGCAGGCCTCTTCGGCTAGTCGAGGACTCGACATGGCGTCTTTGGAAAAAAATCGGTACACAGGACCTTCTCGGGCAGACAGCTTGCCAGATCCTCCATACTTTAAACTTAATGAGTGAGGAGAGGTTTCAACCACCCACTATCACCTTCATTTACTCCAATCGAGAACCATGAATGAGATTGAATTAGATGGAACCTGGAGATCGTGATGATCTCTTCTGTGACTAAACCTGACGCCTTTGGCCTCTCTTGCACATCTCTTTTATTTCCCAAGTGATCACGGGATGTGACCCTGCATTTACTCTCAAAGGCGCTTTCAGCTTTCGTGAATAGGAAGGAGTTGATCCTTGCTTATCACAGTCGCGATGAGAGAAATGTCGAGATGGATTAATTGGGTGCCACACGTCCCTCTCAAATCTGACGGTCCCAAACTCACTTGGTGTAACTGCGGGCCCAACTTTGGGTGCTTTTGGTGCTTCGGGGTTTAGGGCTTCGAGATGTAGAATGACACGGAACCCTCACCCTTTGAACTCCTGAATTCTAAAATGCCGACGTGACTAGATCTCGCGCCACGCGTCCTTTGGACGGACAACTGTTATCCATCCTATATGCAATATGGGAGCTATCCATCGCGCTAATCTCAGCGCAACTCTGCTAACCGTGATTTCCCACTGACCGTCGATCTACTCCTATGGATGAATCCGAACCATCGACAATATAATTTCGCACGCTTACTTGCTTGGAAGCCTGAGACGAGATTTTTCCGTGCTACCCTTGGGCACTTCTTGTGCAACCTTTAGACCGGAATACTCTTGTGCCCAAGACAAGAATTGTTACTAACACAATTCAACAATGACAGGAATGAGAAACTTATCTTTAATAGTTATCTTGTTGAGCTCTCTATAATCTGGACACATACGCCATGAGTTATCTTTCTTGAATACGATTACCACTGGTGCAGAGTAAGAAATTTGGCTAGGTCTAATAATGCTAGCCTCTAACATTTTGATGTAGTAAGAAAAATTCGCGACCATACCCCCGTCGCGCTCTCCTACTCACAGGATCGTTCTAATCCCCTCTTCGAGCCGAATTAGCTCATTGGACTCCCAATGGAATCCCTCTGAAAACCCAATCCACATGTCCTTAATGCACCCACACGGCCTTCTGCACATGACCACACTCTTTCCCTGATATTAATTTCAGGCTTCGGGTTTTCGTGTTCCCCGTCGTCAAGGAGTTCTTTACCTCTTGAATCCCCGATCACCGATGAGCTCTCTTCCGGCCTTAGCCCATCCTGGCTATGCCCTCTGGTCCATATGACCTCTCTCCATAAGACCGCAGCCTTATATCCTCCTGTCGGGGTTTTTGGTTTCAACTTCCCGATGCTCTCCAATCCCCATTAGCCCTCTAGGCTAAGCTCTTGGTCCATGTGACCCTTAACTCACAAGACCGTGGACTTGTCCCCCATCAAGGTTTCGAGATTTCCAATGTTGAAATGAAAACGTCATCAAGACTCACGATCCCTCGAATCCCGATGCGCTCTTTACACATTAGCCTCCCTAGCTAGGCTCCTAGCCCACATGACCACTATCCCTGTGACCATAGTCTTATATTCCCATGTCGGGGCTATGGGGTTTTCAATGCCACAATACAATTTCTCATGGGATTTCCAAACATCCAAATCCCGACTTCCTGCTATGTTGATAGATGGCCCCCACAATGGCGCTTCCCACTTCTCTGATATGCTGACAGCTAGCTCCCACTTATCGAGGTTCCGTACTTCGTGATTCCAAAATGCACAAACACCTTGTCACCAAGATCCTCGATATCCCGATGACCCAAACGCCGATCAACAACTTCCTATCGGGACTTTCCCCGATGGTGCCGATTTCTGCCACGCGTCCTCTTTGATGGACGGTCTCTATTTCTCCCAGATTTCGAGACTTATGATGTCCCAACTTTCTCGACCTCAGGAACTCCGATTTCCCGATGCCGAATATCCTGACTCTCCTTGGATTTCTGACACCTGTCTCCCCAAACGAATGGCTCAAATTATACTGGGGTTTTCACTATGGACTTCCCCGATCTCTTGTCCATGAGAATGTCGATATCCTGACTCTCGACGCCTCGATCTCCACCACGTGTCTCCACTAACGGACGGTCCAGATCTTCCTGATGTTTCGAGAACTTGAAGTGTCTCGATTTTATCGTCCTCATGACTCCCGATTTCCTGATGGCTGAAGTCTCGATGGTAAACTTCGAGCAGCTCCTGTCCAATCCGATGGCTGATGGGAAATTTGTTCAAGATATGATGGTTCAAATCTGTCCTTCTTGTGCGCTCCTCCAGAGGCTAAACTCTGATCATCCTCTCCCGATCCAACGGCTGACGGGATTTTTCCTTCAGATCTGACAGTGCAGATCATTTCTTCTCGTGCGCTCCCTCTGGTGCTCTCTAGATGTGAAGTCTTCAATGGTCCAGGTTTCTTCTCCTACCAATCCAACGACTGTTGTGCTCCCTCCTGAGCTTGTGCACTTTCCTTCTAAACCTTGTGAGAATTCCACGTTGTCAAAGGCCTCAACCTTTGTTCTCCCTCTTCTCTTTGAACTCTTCAACTCTGAGCTTCACTGCGCGTATAAAAACACTGTCCCTCCTGAGCTTTTACTCTCAAATCCCCAAGGGATTCTTTGACTACTGCCCTCCTTGCAGAGTCCTCACATGCACACATAGGTGCTATCTCTCTTGAGATTTCCTATAGGTTCGACCTCCACAGAAGATTGTACTTGTTCCTTCCTCCCACAGATGGAGAATGCTTGGATGCCCTCCTGGCTATCTTTCACTCCAGCAACCTCTTGCTGAGTACTTCTGGGTATTCAGTAACCCTGTGAAGATCCTTCAATGGATTCTTCCTCTAAATTACATAACTCAAAAGAGTTCTCTTCTCCTTTGTCTATGCCTATCTACACACTTACTCGATACCCACCTGGCAGAGTATCTTCTCCCCAGAACCTCCAATAGTTATGTCCTCTTCTGTGCACCCTTTGCACCTACTCAATGCCCACTTGGCAGTGCTCTTAGAATCCTCAGTGATTCTATTTCTTCTCCGAACTCACAGTAAATTCTTTCCTTTGTGCACCCCTTTTCACTTGCTCAATGCCCACCTGGCAAAGCTCCACAGAACTCCTTAGAACTTCTGTCTGAACTCACAACAAATTACCTCCAACTGCACCTTGTGCTTGTGCTCAATGCCCACTTGGCAGAGCTTTACAGAATCCACAACAGAATTTTGTCTACAACTGTGTCTTCTCCCACACAGCCTTGCCTCCAAGATATTCAGCAACCTTGAGGTCTTCTCCTGAGTTGATGATTTCAGCTCTTGTGTCGCAGCACGTCTTTGTCTGAACCCGCAGTGTTTAGAAATGCATCCTCTGTGCACGGCTATCAGAACCCGCAGTGTTATGTCACACCTTCCTGGTGTGAAGCCTCAAAGACCTTCACCTGAAATCAAAACAACCTACAAATGCCTAACATACATCTACAACATATAAAGAACACTCACAGACATCCACGTAACACCGAATAATGCAGAAAAAACTGCTCTTTTGTATTAAATATGGCAAATGCCTGTATTTACAATGTGTTCATGAGCCCTCTCTGGCTCTTCTCTCTTATGATTTCTACTCGCAGATTCTATTCTTCTCTCTACCTCACTTCTTACCCAAAATGAGATATGAAAATCTCTTTTACCTGAGGGGGCTCTTCGAGCGCTTCCCTCCAACCTACCTACCCTATTCAATTACATTGAATGGGTTGTCTAGTATAGAATCGGATCTAGATCTCAGCCATACAAACATTAATGGCCGATCCTATCTACAGCCTCGACAAAGCCACGGCTTCTCAGCTCAACAGATTAAACATTAAATTACGTTGAATTCATATTTCAAATGAGGCTACGCCTCTCTTTTAGCGCGCGATTTGAATTTGCTGGTGTGGCTGGCTGGCTGATGTGGAGAGATGCTCCTACATCAAACTCCTCAGCTATAGAATCATGAGCTCCTGCTCATGATCTTCCCCTCTCAATTGTTGGAAATCCTCCTGGATCCCAAACAAATATCTGGAGCTTCCCATCTGCTCCATTCTCCTGTTGCTGCTACTGCTTCTGCTGCGCTGCTGCAGCTGCTTCCTTCCTTCCTGTCGGATGCTCCTCATTGGCAGTTTCTGCTGATATCAACATTAGCCTTCTGATGTCTTCTATGACTGCATCCAGCTGCTCTAGTGGCTGGTCCTGATTTTGCAGTCTCCTCAGCTGCAAATTTTTTTGGCACATGGGTAGATTCTCAGGATCTCCCATGCCTTCTTCTTCATCTTCATTTGTTGCCTGAAGTTGCCACTCTGCTGCAGATCTCTATTCTACAGTATCCCTTTGACTGAATTTCTATTCAGTCACCTTCTCTGACAGCTCAACTTCTGTCAGTTCTTTTGCTGGTCCTGGATTGTTCAGCTAATCCTCCAGCATCTCCAGCTCCATCTCCCATGGTGTGATAAATCTTCCTGCTCTCTCTTTGGCTTCCTTTGCTGCTAGCTTCAGTGCTATAGCTTCTTTCTTTTTAGCCCCCTGGCCAAAATCATTGAGCCATTCCTCAGAATGCTCCTTCTCCTCTCCTTCTTCTTCTGCTTGGGAAGCTTCCAAAGTCTGCTCCAATCCCTCCTTGACAGTCACAACTGACTGTTCTGTTGTTGTTGCTGCACCAGCAACATAGATTTCTGCCTCCTCCTGGGCAAGTGGTAGGAATATCTGAATTCCCCCAATCATCAGAAGATCTCTCATATCTTCCCCTGTCAGCTGCACATGCTGATCCAAACTCATTTCCAAGCTCACCTACTCTGTCAGCTCCTCCGGCTGATCAAAACTCACTTGCTCATCCCTGCCCACCTGGCAACATGGGATGCTTCCACTGCTCTCCTGGCAGACTATGAGATCAACCGATCCCATCTTCATCAACAACCCTTGCTAAATTGAAGTCACCTCTGAGTCCATGAGACCTTCAGATAGTCTCGAATTCTCATCTCTTCCCACCTGGTAGTTTAATATGCTTCCACTGCCATCCTGGTAGTCTTTGAGATTCCACAACGATCTCATTTCATTTCCCAACTGGAAATGTGAAATTCCCTGGCTACCCTCATGACAGTCTCTGAGATCCCGCAGTGATCTCAATTCTTTTCCTTTCTGGAAAACTGGAATTTCCTCTCTGCCCTCCTGGCAGTGCTTGAGATCCTCAAATGATCCCAATTCATCCTCCTCACCGAGAAATTTTCCAGTCTCTGGTTCACATACCTGAATCATCTCCTCTTCTGGTCCATCGAGGTTTTCAGCACGCCTCAATCACCTTTTTAACATCCTGCACTGCCCTCTGACCATCAACTCCTTGACTGGCCATTTTTCTTTCAGCTTCCTCATGGGCAATTCACGCATCCATCTCGACCTCTTATCCTTCCGCATCTGCACTTCGAGCTTCTCTATGTCTGCCTTTAATTCACAGAGGTCTTTATCCATTTCTTTATCCATTTCTGCAAGTTTTTCTGCCTTGCTTTTCTTCCCAGCATGCCTATGGTCTTTAGTAGCCATGTTGTTGTCCCTGTTTGCCCTCCTAGAAAATCTGCTGCTATCACTCTGCACTAAGAGTTATACCAGTTTCATCTTCCTACAGTCTCCCTGAATGTCTTCTCAATCGCTGCTTGCCTACCTGTAAACAATCGCCACAGAGTCTCCAACGCTCTGTCTTCTTCTATCTTCCCGCTTCACCTGAAATATACAAGTGAAGAACCTGCTCTGATACCACTTGATGTGTATCAGAGTGCTCTTTACCTCTTCCTGCCTGAGATATACAGACAAGAAATAGGCTCTGATACCACTTGATGCAGTAAGAAAAATTCATGACCATACCCCCGTCGCGCTCTCCTGCTAACAGGATCGTTCTAATCCCCTCTTCGAGCCGAATTAGCTCATTGGACTCCCAATGGAATCCCTATGAAAACTTGATCCACAGGTCCTTAATACACCCACACAGCCTTCTGCACATGACCACACTCTTTCCGTGATCTTAATTTCAGGCTTCAGGGTTTCGTGTTCCCCGTCGTCAAGGAGTTCTTTACCTCTTGAATCCCCGATCACCAATGAGCTCTCTTTTAGCCTTAGCCCCTCCTGGCTATGCCCTCTGGTCCATATGACCGCTCTCCATATAACCACAGCCTTATATCCTCCTGTTGGGGTTTTGGGTTTCAATTTCCCAATGCTCTCCAATCCCCGTTAGCCCTCCAGGCTAAGCTCTTGGTCCAAGTGACACTTAACTCACAAGACCGCAACCTTGTCCCCCATCGGGGTTTCGAGCTTTCCAATGTCGAAATGAAAACATCCTTAGGACTCACGATCCCTCGAATATTGATGCGCCCTTTACGCGTTAGCCCTCCTGGCTAGGCTCTTGGCCCACATGACCACTATCCCCATGACCACAGTCTTATATTCCCATGTCGGGGCTACGGGGTTTTCAATGCCACAATGCAATTGCTCATGGGATTTCCGATCATCCAAATCTCAACTTCCCGCTATGCTGACAGTTGGCCCCCATAATGGCGCTTCCCACTTCTCTGATATGCTGACAGTTGGCTCCCACTTATCGGGGTTCCGGACTTCGCGATTCCAAAATGCACAAACACCTTGTCACCAAGATCCCCAATATCCCGATGACCCAAACGTCGATCAACAACTTCTTGTCGAGACTTTTCCCGATGGCGTCGATTTCTGCCACGCGTCCTCTCTGATGGATGGTATTGATTTCTCCGGGATTTTGAGACTTGTGATGTCCCAACTTTCTCGACCTCAGGAACTCCGATTTCCCGATGCCGAATATCCCGACTCTCTTCGGATTTCTGACACCTATCTCCCCAAACGGATGGCTCAGATTATACCGGTGTTTTCACTATGTACTTCCCCGATCTCTTGTCCACGGGAATGCCGATATCCCGACTCCTGACGCCTCGATCTCCACCACGTGTCTCCGCTAACGGATGGTCCAGATATTCCCAGCGTTTCGAGAACTTGAAGTGTCTTGATTTTGTCATCCTCATGACTCCCGATTTCCCGATGGCTAAAGTCCTGATGGTAAACTTCGAGCAACTCCTGTCCAATCCGACGGCTTACGAGAAATTTGTTCAAGATCTGAAGGTTCATATCCATCCTTCTTGTGCGCTCCTCCAGAGGCTAAACTCTGATCATCCTCTCCCGATCCAATGGCTGACGGTATTTTTCCTTCAGATCTGACGGTGCAGATCGTTTCTTCCCATGCGCTCCCTCTGGTGCTCTCGAGACATGAAGTCTTCAACGGTCCAGGTTTCTTCTCCTACCAATCCAACAGCTACTGGCTCCCTCCTGAGCTTGTGCACTTTCCTTCTCAACCTTGGGAGAATTCCATTTTCTCAAATGCCTCAACCTTTCTTCTCCCTCTTCTCTGCGAACTCTTCAACTCTAAGCTTCGCTGCGCGTATAAAAACGTTGTCCCTCCTGAGATTTTACTCTCAAATCCCCAAGGGATTCTTTGACTATTGCCCTCCTTGCAGAGTCCTCACACGCACACGTAGGTTCTATCTCTCTTGATCTTTCTTGTAGCTTCGACTTCCACAGAAACTTGTCCTTGTTCCTTCCTCCCACAGATGGAGAATTCTTGGATGCCCTCGTGGCTATCTTTCACTCCAACAACCTCTTGTTGAGTGCTTCTGGGTATTCAGTAACCCTATGAAGATCCTTCAATGGATTCTTCCTATAAATTATAGAACTCAAAAGAGTTCACTTCTCCTTTGTCTGTGCCTGTCTTCACACTTACTCGATACCCACCTGGCAGAGTATCTTCTCCCCAGAACCTCCAACAGTTCTGTCCTCTTCTGTGCACCCTTTTCACCTGCTCAATGCCCACTTGGCAGAGCTCTCAAAATCCTTAGTGATTCTGGTTCTTCTCCAAACTCACAGTAGAGTCCTTCCTTTGTGCATCCCTTTGCACTTTCTCAATTCCCACCTGGCAGAGCTCCACAGAACTCCTCGGAGCTTCTGTCTGAACTCACAATAGAGTTCCTCCAACTGCACCTTGTGCCTGTGCTCAATGCCCACTTGGCAGAGCTTTACAGAATCCACAGCAGAATTTTGTCTGCAACTATGTCTTCTCCCACATAGCCTTGCCTCCAATATATTCAACAACCTTTAGGTCTTCTCCTGAGTTGATGATTTCAACTCTTGTGTCACAGCACGTCTTTGTCTGAACCCATAGTTTTCAGAAATGCATCCTCTGTGCACGGCTATCAGAACCCGTAGTGTTATGTCACACCCTCCTGGTGAGAAGCCTCAAAGACCTTCACCTGAAATCAAAACAACCTACAAATGCCTAACATACATCTACAACATATAAAGAACACTCATAGACATCCACGTAACACCGAATAATGCAGGAAAAAAATGCTCTTTTGTATTAAATATGGCAAATGCTTGTATTTACAATGTGTTCTTGAGCCCTCTCTGGCTCTTCTCTCTTCTACTTTCTACTCGCAGATTCTATTCTCCTCTCTACCTCACTTCTTACCCAAAATGAGATATGAAAATATCTTTTACCTGAGGGGGCTCTTCGAGCGCTTCCCTCCAACTTACCTACCCTATTCAATTACATTGAATGGGCTGTCTAGTCCAGAATCGGATCTAGATCTCAGCCATACAAACATTAATGGCCGATCCTATCTACAGCCTTCACAAAGGCACGGCTTCCCATCTCAACAGCTTAAACATTAAATTACATTGAATTCATATTTCAAATGAGGCTATGCCTCTCTTTTAGCGTGCGATTTGAATTTGCTGGCATGGCTAGCTGGCTGGCTGGCTGACGTGGAGAGATGCTCCTGCATCACATTTCTTCAACCATGCGCTCAATTTCACTCTTCTGGGTGTAAGGGTATCTGTATGTCTTAATGTTAGGAGGAACACTCTCATGAATTAGGTGAATTTCATGATCATGATTTCGAGTGGGTGGAAGACCTTTGGGAATATCTTCAAATACTTTGGAATGCTTATCAATGATCCT
>JZKD02S0423656.1:66255-94168 GCA_000966675.3 Picea glauca | reverse complement strand
ATATATATATATATAAACACCTTTCAGCCGAACTATTGTTTTGAACGAAAGACTATTTCGATCGAAACGATATTTCGATTGAAAAATGGTTGTCGGAAAAAAAATTTGACACATGTATCCAGTGGCATGACTTTCGAGGGCATCGTTAGATTTAATGTTTGGTCGAAAGGTTTTTCAGTAAAAAAATTAATGAGTTGGACCAAAAAAATTAAATTGTTCGTCCGAAAAAAATCCATTAACAGTTTTTGCGACCCAATTCTCACAAAAGTGTTACCCACATTCATGATTTTACCCATTATTCATACATATAATAGGACCACAATACCAAATGGAAGTCACTTGAACACCCACTACTCATACATATAAAGCTAACCATGTAAGTCTATCCAAAAAGTTTCTAAATGACCAAAAACTCTAAATCTAACTCTAACTCCCCAACCACTTCAAATGTTCAATTCCTGCAAGTTCTTCTAACCCAATATACCCGTGACCCCACATTCCCAAAGCTCCAACGTGTCCAAAGATTTCAACGTTCCAAGACCAGAAAGCTCCTCCACTTTTGGAGAACCACTAATGTGCAGCCTTTGAAGTTTTGCAAGACCACAAAGCCCTTCAATCTTTTTCAAATCAGGACAATCCCACAACTCTAGTTCCATCAGTGTATTTGGCAATGTTCCAACCTTCATTAGGCGTTCACATTGGTATATGTGAAGACGTTGAAGGTTGGGGCAAATACCTTTACCAAATGCTATCTCCTATATACTCGCGGAGATTAGCCAGAACTCTGTGAGGCTAAGCGTGCACTCGGATTCTCTTTCCCCTCCAACACTTTTGAATGGTAGTTCTCTTAACGAAGTATCACGTACAAATAACTCTACGAAATTGTTCAGTTGCAGGATACATGGTGGTCATCATTTGACACCTGTCCCCTCAAGAGAGAACTGTTCCAGCTGAGTCAACTCTCCATTAGAATCGGGCAAACATTGCAATTTCTTGGAATTATTCAGCAGTTGAGGCATCCAAGCCGTAGTCAATATCCTGACCCAAGCAGGCAGCAATTTCGGCAGAGGATCTCCCATCCGCAATTCCTTCAAATTCCTTAGGCAACCGAGCCAAGCCGGTAGCATTTCCAACGAAGGGCCTCCAATCTCCAGAATTTTCTATTCTCTTAGATCTCCAATGGCACTGGGCAATTCACTTATGTTTGTATCCGCCAGATGTAATTCTGATAGGTACCGTTGATGTACGACTTGAGGAGGCAATACTTCAATTTGTGTACAGAATCTCATATCTATAATTTCAAGCGTGGTGATATTTCGAGAGTCTGGCTGGACATGGTCAAACTTTCGCACAATATCAAAATGAGATGTTTAAGTCGTTTTAAATTCCCCAAGGAATTCGGAAGCAATTTTAAGCAGCATGATAAGTCAAGATGTTGGAGGTTCTTTAAGTTTCCAAAGGACTCGGGCAGAGATTCCATTTCTGAGCAATAGCCTAACTCCAAGTGTTCCAAACACTGCAGATCACAAAATTCGTCCGGCAATGTTTTCAGAGGCACTTTATAAGTAACATTTTCTCTCGAGTCTCCAAACGTACAATCGAGAGGCCGCACGACAATCTTCTCAAGGTACTTCAGCTGCCCTATGGACTTTGGAAACTTCAAAAGAGGAGCCGAAATCTTCAACTGCCTCAATTGTAGAGGTGCCTGCAATGTAACTATGTCGCGTTAGGCCCGGTGGGATACAAAGACAAAAATTTCACAAGCGATTTTTACTTTGCTAACTGAAAAAATAAATGACTATATACCTGAAAATTACGCTGTTCCCATAGTCTTCCCAATGTGTTCCCCTCCACACCTAAAACCCATAACCTCTTCGTTGGAATCCAGCGAGGCAGGAAAGTATAGGGAAACCCATGGCAGTGGAAAGTATAGGGAAATCCATTCTAGAATGCTGAGTTGTTTAGCATACACTCCCTTTGTACCGAGCGTCCACCGAACCACGTCAGGCTTCACACCGTAGAAGATTGGAATAATAGTTTTCCGCGATTTCAACATTAGCAGGAGTTCATTTATGTTAGGAAGTAATCATTTCATCGCCTCTTTGCAAAGAGTGATAATCATTTCATCGCCTCTTTGCAAAGAGTGAATTGGTGGCCGGCTTGACCCTTCAAGATTTGAAGACTTGAGGATTAAACCATCAATTACAATTTTGTTTTACATAACTTAAACGTTAGTCACCTTAACTTAAAAAGAAGAATAGGGTGTGTTTTTGAATTAGGTGTGATATTATTATCATTTATCTTTTTTCTTTTTGTTTAAATTGATGTTTACGTGTTTATATTGTTATATAGACTTAATATTTTCTTTATGGTTTATGAGTATTCTTAATTGTAATTTAAAATTTGTCATTCAAAATATTATGAAATATATTTTCCAAGTTTATTTTATATTTCTAATTTTTCCTTTAAGTAAATGGAAGTTGAATTTTGATTTCCTTTGGCATTCATTTCCATGAAAATGTTTGTATTTATAAAAGAATTTTGTGTTTCCTAGAGAATGTTCAAGTTAGAGGTTAATTCTTTTAAAGTTAATCTTTTTAATTTTGTTAATTTCAAAGTTTATGATAAATTGGATTATGCAAATTAACATAATTCATTTACACCTTGCATGTTTTTTTCAAGTTGGGATGCATTGGAGGTACTTAGTTTTGAAACAATGGAAACTCACTGACTTGTGAGTTGAGGTTTCTCATGCTTTTCTTATCTTCAATATGGTTATTTTTTAGAGTATTCAATCTGGTACTAACTAACAAATAATTCAAATAATAAATTTAAATTATTCAAACATTTTGGGGGAAAGAAAAGAAATTACTTATTATCCAATGGAAAGACAATACAACATGAAATGTATCATCTAAGAAAAATATTGTAGCTATGAAATCCGATCCTTTTCTATGGGAAGGTTCTTTTATTCCTTCAATGGGCCCTCTCTAAAATGGCATCAATCTAGGGGAGATTCCCCATATGTAATGGTGATTTGGAGAGGAAAATGGGTAGCACAAGAGTAAAGAAACAAAAGATATGTGTGTGGAATGCCTTTCTCACCCTTTGGAAAAATATCAACAACGCAACTTTAACACCAAGAAGTAGCCTCTTCTAAATGCATGGGTGAGGCATGTATTTATATGTTGATGTTAGGGTGAAAGGTGCACTAGTTCAAGTGGCAATTTCTAAGGTTTAGGCATAGGCTCTCATGTGCTCCTATGTGTCTGACTTGACATAAAGGAGGGCCAAGTACCCTTCCATTAATGAAAAGGGACAACTAGAAGAGACTTACATTCATCCTCCAAATATTTTAAGTGACTTTGGATATTAATGCATCATAAAAATGCTCAAATCACACAACTATAGGTATTATGCAGGTATCAAAATATTCTCAACACAACTGGATGACTAACAAAGGAAAGGTAGTGTGACCTATGTGATGGTCACACAATTGTGGTTGAGTAACTAATAAAGGAACGATCACACAACCCATGTGACAGTCAACTTGAAGTTTGACTCAGATTTAAGGTATGTAATTGACCTATAATCCATGTGTTGGGTGTATTAGGTCTGGTTAATGATAATATATGATCTCTTCGATTAACATCACGTAAATGTCTCGGGTGGATGAAATTGGTATGAAAACAAATGCTCCCTAATGTAGGATGTTAGGAACACATCATATACCTTAAATACATTACATGTTTCTTTATAAATATTGTTTTTTATTGTAGCTTCGGGAGGTATTCCCACAAGAGGCCAAGGTGTCAGGCATGTGGGAATATTCGTTGGCACCATATTAGCCTTTTGTTTCAATGAAATCGGCCTCAGAATGAAGCCAGGGACTCATGAGCAAGTTGGTGGGCTGGTGATGGGGTTTCACACCCACAAAGAGGATTAAAATATTCTAATTAATTGTTGAGTTTAGAAGGGGTGCCTAAAATCACTCAATGGATTTGTATATAAAGGAGAGAAATCATTGTGACATTTGCTCATTGTGAAAAGGATGGAGTTAGCATAAGTGAGTTTGCACTTGTTCTAGGAGGGTTGATAATTTCAGTAAAGGAAAATTCTGCATGGTGGAAAATCTAGCCTAGAGGAAGAGAAGTCGCAGGGAGCGAATTGTATGGAGGTGTTCGTACAAGGGTTTTCTATATGTACATGGTTGGGGGTTGGCATAGTCGCATATGTACGCAAGTTGCAGGCGAGAAAATCATGTATGTATGCAAGTTGCAGTGGGAACAATCACATATATGCGGCTTGCAGTGGAGAAAAACACGTATGTACGCGAGTTGCAATAAGGAGAACTGCATACATAGTTTTCTGAGAAGGAGCAGGTCCGTACTGGCTGAAAGATGATGTCATCAGGTCATATAGGCGGTCTGCAACAGATTTGTGGGAAGAGGAAGTTTCGAGTAAATTCATAAGGTTTGGTGTTCTTATTTGTATGGTTATTGGAGGAAAAGGTTGTCCTTAGATTTTGGTGACATTTATATTGGCTTAGAGGGAAAGTTTGTCCTCATATTTGGTGATACTGTATTGGTTGGGAGGGCTAGTTTTTCCCTTAGGATTTTTGAATTTGACAAGGTTAAAGAACAAAAAAATTGTTTCTCTTGTGTATTGATGATTAATCTATGATCTTGTTGTTTCTGTTGCATATCTATTTAGTCAATAATTTTTAGTGTAAAATTTTTCAGTGATAACAACCATGGTTTTACTATTAGTTCACTAGGAAGCAATTTTCAGATCTAAAAATTAGTCACATAAGGTTGCATGTGAAAAATGACATGGTATCAGAGCTTGGGATTTGAAGAGAAGGGGATCATCTTTGAGACACATAATTGCTACAGTTTCTTGTGGATTTCTTATTTTGTTCTGGGCAAGTCAAGATGGTGAACACATTGAGGCTTGAGGATAGGTTGGAAGGGGCAACAAAATTCTGGTCCTGGAAGGCTAGGGTTCTTCTCTTGTTGGAGGAGAATGACCTCAAATAATATGTTGAGGATGTCGTTCCTATCCCGACCGATCCAATAGATTTGGAATTCCATGAGAAGAGGGAAGTGAAGGCCAAATGGGTGTTGCTAGAATCCATTGAGGATCAATTAATTCCTCACATTATTGAGAAGAAATCCGCCAAGGAGATATATGATGCTATGGTAGGTATATACCATAATGGGATTATAGGTAGGAAGTTGCATTTGAAGCATCATCTTCAAGTTTTCAAGATATCCATTGAGGACATGGTTGTGAACTATCTTATGAAGAATAGACATATCGAAGATCAACTCATGGCCATTCGTGATAAGGTGGAGGATGTTGAGTTGGTGAATGTGCCATTGAGAGGACTTCACGGGTCTTGGGAACCATTTTTGTAGGGGATCTGTGCATGAGAGAAGTTACCATACTTTGATAGACTATGGATAGATTGTATCCAGGAGAAGACTCGATTGGTGTCCAGGGATGCTATGGATGGTGTGGTGAAGAGTAGTAGTGATGAGAACCAACCCCTTGCAACTTTCACTAGGAAGGGCATAAGAGGTTCTCCAAGAAGAAGGGGTTCTCCTGGGAGAAGGGTTTCTCCTAAGAGAGAAGCATCTCTGATGATGCAGCCCTCCTCAACCTGCAGGTCAGAAAGTCCACATACACAGGATCGTTCTTCTCTCCTTGGCCCGAAGAGTTCTCGGCAATGTCTCTCCTATTTCCCTTTCGGGAAATCTGCACCCACAACTAACTTCGAGAGATTCCCCCCCCTTTATACCTTGGGAGGTCAGGCTTCACACCTCGCGAATCCGGTGATCAAGCATCTTGTCTCCAATCTCCGAAACTCGAAAACAGTCAACGATGACCTTTTCTCTTTCCTCTTCGGACATCTCCCTATCGCGATTTCGGCGGTTGCGATATCGAGCAACTCGTTCCCTTGATTCCTGAAACCCAATTTTTTGAAATTTCGATGCGCTCGCAAGGTTGACATTTCAATGCCCCTTTACTCTGTCGGGACTTTGGACTTCGAAATATCACGAATCCTAATGCAAGGGACTCAGATATTTACCCCACGAAAACCCGAAATGGTCTACGGAGTTTGACTTCGTGTCGATAGTGTGCCACTTGTCCGCCTCGCTGACTCCTTTAGCCCCACACCATCCTTTTAGCCTTCGGGACTTCGCATTTCATGATATCGTGATTCTCGTTGCAAAGTTTACGGGACTTCCACCTACGAAATCCCAAAATAGGAATCCACTTGCAAATCCAATGACCCTTGTGGCTTAGATCTACGATCCTACTCCTCCTGAGCTTAGAACCTTTAGGAATACTCGCGGTAACTCCCTTGCTCTTTCGTGAGATATGACGACTCACGGGACTTCGCGAATTCTCCACAGAGAATTCCAACCATCCGTCTCTCCCTCTGAGAACCTCTGCACAAACTAAACAAGGTGTCTCTCTTCGCAGAGCTCGTTCTCTTGTGGTCCCTCGTCACTATGCCTTCCTCCAATTCTTCCAGGTACTTGACCTCTTCCTTCCTTCGACTCCTTCGAAGGTCCAAATCCTTCTGAACTTTCCGCGACTTCGAGTCCTTCAGAAAATTCCTGCTTGCACTCCTCGCGGTAGACCTTCAAACACTTTCAAGTGCTTGACCCCCTTTGACTCTGCGCACTCCTGCAGCAACAGTCTCTCAATACTTCGCTCAGATTCACAACCCTGAGACTTCACTCGGCCTGCACACTCCTTGCATGGCTCCTGTGCCTAACTGCACTTCCAAGGGAATGAGAACCAAAGCTATACTATCTTAGCTTTCAAAGATAAACCTCTGAACACTTTGTCAACACACTCCTTGTGGAAAATTCAACTGCACTCCTTGCAGGAACTCTTGCTCAGATAGAGAAACAATTGAAACTCATTTCTCTTACTCTCTCTCTCTCAGATTTCATACATTCAAAAATAAATCATTCATACATAGCATAAAAGCAATTGCATGACAGAAAGAGTAAAACATTCATGAGCATAACATTCAATATACATACACAGAGAATATATGAACACCATGAGTCTGAATCACAAATTTCTTGTATTAATTCAGAACTTCTGTACATTGAGTCTACTACACAGCTCTCTGCTTCTCCTCTATGCTCTTCTTCATAATCTTCCTAATGTTACAATACACAATGAGGGTGTCTATATCCTGTTTCCCTCTTGCGCTCTAAAATTGTTTAATCTAGAATTAAATTCTATCTACTTACATTAACTACCATAAATGCCTTCTACCTACTAAGGACAAGAGCGCATTGCTCAAGGTCCGATTACATTTTACAAGGACGGTCCTTCTTAATGCTTCATTAATATTTTAAGACATTTTCAAAATTAGCACTGGGTGCTTTTCCAGCTGTCCGTTGTCTCTGCGCTAGCTTGCTTGAGATGCTCCTGCATCATACTCCCTTGCTTGAAAATTTTCATGGGCTCCTGTCCATGAGCTCACACACAGTCTGTCCATGCCTCTAAATCTCCGCTTCGTTCTCCCAGCTGGAATCTTCAACTGGATGGCCTTTCCACTTGACCAAATATTCAAATTATTTCTTTCGCCTGGTCTTCTTGCTCACTCTTTTGTCCAGTATGCACTCCATCTGTAGCTTTACTACAACTGGCATCTGCTTTGTGCACTGGATCACTGGCTGATTATTTCCTGTCCCTGCTTCCTCAGCTTTATATGGGTACAAATATGAGATATTGAATATCAGAGAAATTCCGATCCCATCGGGTAATTCAATCTCGTAAGGATTCGCCCCAAATTTCTTCAAGACCTTACATGGTCCGATTTTCTTCATCTTCAGTTTATTATATGTTCCTCTCGAGAACCTTTCCTTTCTCAAATGTGCGAGAATCATGTCACCGACCTCAAATTGAAGTTGTTTCTTGTGTTGATCTGCTCTACGTTTATATTCCTGGTTCAAACTCTGCAATCGCTCCTTCACCTAGCTTTGAAGTTCCTTCATCGCTTCTGCGAAATTTTCTGCACTAGCACTTCTAGTTGCATTATGTTCTGGATCCCTCAACTCAGAAATTCCTTTTGGCTGCATGCCATAAACAATATCAAATGGACTCTTCCCTATGCTTCTGTTAACCGAGTCGTTATAAGCAAACTCTGCCTGTGGTAATATGTTGTCCCACTGGCTGTGGTGTTATGTCACCAGGCTTCTTAGCAAGTCTCCCAAAATTTTGTTCACCACTTTTTTCTGTCCATTCGTCTGAGGATGATAAGCCGAATTAAATGACAAGTTAGTTCCTAGCTTCTTCCATAAGGTCCTCCAAAAGTATCGTATGTACTTAGTGTCTCAATCCAAAACTATGCTCCTTGGCAAGCCATGAAGTCGAATGACTTCTTTGGAAAACAGATTCGCAATGTGAGTTGCATCACTGGTCTTCTGACATGGAATGAAGTGTGCCATCTTGGAAAATCTATCCACCACCACAAAGATTGAGTCAAAACCTCTTTGTGTTCTTGGCAACCCCAATATGAAATCCATGTTGATTGCATCCCATGACAATGGTTGATAAAACCCTACATTCTGTTTCCTTCCCTTCGAATGCTGACAAATCCTGCATTTGTCCACGAATCTTTTGACGTCTTCTTGCATTCCCGACCAAAAATATGACTCATTTAACTTTTCAAACGTCTTGTCATGACCAAAGTGCCCTGCCAATCCTCCACTGTGTTTCTCCTTCAGCAAATTCTCCCTCATGGAGCATTTCAGAATACATAGCTAATTACCTTTAAACAATAATCCTTCCTGGATCATGTATTCTACCCATTGGCTTCTATCCCTGAGAATTGGATTCTCAACTGCTTCGTACACCTCCTTAAAATCTAGATCATCTCTATACATGCTCCTGAGATCATCAAAACAACGTTTTGAATCTGAAATCCTTCAATAGAAAACACTTCCTGCTCAAATCATCAACAACTTTGTTAGCAATACCAAAAATATGTTTAATCACAAAAGTAAAATTATGCATATATTCAACCCATTTGACATGTTTCTGATTCAAATTTTCCTATTGAGTCACAAACTACAGTGCATGATTGTCACTGTATAAGACAAACTCCTTCGGGATCAAGTAATGTCTCCATTTCTTCAATGCATGTATGATAGCATAGAACTCCTTGTCATAAGTGGAGTACTTCACTTTCACTTCATTCAACTTCTCACTGAAGTATGCTATCGGCCTGTCCTCTTGACTCAAGACTGACCCTATTGCAAATCCACTTGCATCACATTTCACTTGAAATGTCTTTCGGAAATCCGGCAACACCAGAATTGGTTGTTCCGTAATCTTCCTCTTCAACAGATTAAAACTCTTCTCATCTTCCTCTGTCCAGTGAAAATATTTATGTCTCTTCTTCACTGTGTCTATCATCGGTGCACTAATTCCCTTGAAATTTCTAATGAACTTTCGGTAGAAACTAGCCAATCCATGAAAACTTCTCACCTCAAAGGTATTCTTCGGTGATGGCCAATTTTTGATTACCTCCACCTTATCTGGATCCATCCTCAACTCATCTACAGAAATAACAAATCCCAAGCAAATGAGCTCTGTCTTCATGAATGAGGATTTCTTCATGTTTATCAACAACTTCTCCTGCTGTAATTTCTCCATCACTATAGCCAAATGTTTCAGATGCCTTGCCACTGTTTTACTGAAAACCAGTATGTCATCCAGATATACGATAACAAATTTTCCAATGAAATCCCTTAGGACTTCGTTCATCAACCTCATGAAGGTACTCGACGCATTTGTTAAGCCAAATGGCATAACAAGCCATTCATACAACCCTTCATTTTTTTTGAAGGTTGTCTTCCACTCATCACCTTCTCTCATGAGGATTTGATGATAACCTCTTTTCAAATCAATCTTTGAAAAGAATTTTTCTCCACTCAAGCAATCCATCAGATCATCCATCCTTGGCAATGGAAATATGTACCTAATGGTTATCTTGTTAATCGCCCTCGATTCAGTACACATCCTCCAGCCTCCGTCTTTCTTCGGACTGAGTATTGTTGGAGCAACACACAGACTCAAGCTTTCCCTGACCAATCCTTTGTCCAACAAATCCTGGACTTGTCTTTTGACCTCTTCATTCTCCTGCGGCGTCAATCTGTACGCGGCTTTGTTTGGCAAGCTGGCTCCTGGTATGAGATCAATGTGATGACTCACACTTTTGATCGGTGGCAACGATTGAGGTAATTCGTCCACTACTATGTCAACGAACTCTTACAATAGTTCCTGAACCTCTTCCGGTAAATCGTCCACCCTTGTGCTGGTCAATACAATCTTCGGTTTCCTGACCACAATGAACTATGGATCCTCCTTCTTCTTAACCTCTGTAAGAAGTTCCTTCCCACTCATGAGAAGTACAATGTTGCTTACTTCCGGTTTCACCTCCTTATCCTTGATTGGAAGCAACATGTGAGTCCTTCCATTCTTCTCTAGGGTGTATATGTTCATTCTCCCATCATGAGTCACATTCCTATCATATTTCCATGCTCTACCTAGCAATAGATGACAAACATCCATAGGAATGACATCACAGAGTATCTTGTCATTATATCCTCCTATCTTAAATTCAACTAAACATTGTTTAGTGACAGTTACCTGATGTCCTTTTTGTAGCCACAAAACTCTGTATGGGCTTGGATGATCAATCGTCTCCAGCTCCAGATTTTCTACCATATCTGTAGAAACAAGATTATCTATGCTACCACTATCCACAATGACCTTATATACCCTGTCCTTGGTTTTCCAAGCAGTCTGAAAAAGTCTGGTTCTTTGGAATGAACTCTCCACCTCCTTCTCTGGTGTAAAAAGAGATTTTCACATCATCAACGATCTTCCACCTTCAACATATTCTGCCTCAACATCCCTCCTCAGTGCTTCGGCGATGTGAGTTTCTCCACTCTCCTTCTTTTTATCTAGACACTCGTAAGACTTGTGCCCATTCTTTCCACATGTGAAGCAGGTTATTACTCCACCTCTTCCTCTTCCTCTACCTCTAGTACGAGGAAAAATATTATTATCAGCATAATCTCCTCTTTGCTCAGTATGTTGTCCTCTCTGTTCAGCATATTTCCCTCCCTGTGAGATTCCACCTCTCTCAATTCGAGTCTGAGGTTTCTTCCAGTCCTCCTTGGGCTTCTGATATTTATCCTGGGCAACTGATTTGCCTCTGGGCTGACTTCTGCCTCGGCCTCTCTGACCCTACTTTCGGCTCAACTTCTCTTCAGCCTTTAGAGCCATCTAATAAGCATCTTCCACTGTTCATATGGTTACCATGCTCATCTCATCCTGAATGTCATATCTCAGACCATTCATGTATCTGGCAACTTTTTCATCATTGCTCTCCTGATGACCTGCCCTGATGCTCAGCTTGTAGAATTCTTCAGTGTATTCTTTCACTGTCATCAGCTTCTGTCTCGGGTTCTGCATTCTCCTGAATAGAGTAATCTAATAATCTATGGGGATGAATTTCGCCTTCATATTTGCAATCATCCTGTCTTAGCTCTTGATCTTATGCTTGCCTTTGCAATGTCTGTCAGCTTGTAGTTCATCCCACCATAATTCTGCATGTCCCTTCAACCCTGTGATAGCATGCTTGACCTTCTTGTCCTCTTCGACATCTTCATAGTCAAAGTATGTTTCAAGAGCTCTAATCCAGTCTAGAAGCTCCTCTGCATCCAGATTTCCCTCATAAACTGGAATGCCCATTTTCGCTCTTGCACCCATTCTTGCAATAGCTCTAATCAAGAATTTGTTTGCTGCATCTTCAGCTGCAACTTCTTCTTCATGTTCAGCCTCAATTTCACTTTCGGAATCACTAAGATCCCCAGCACTGACTATGCATCTTTGTGTTGTCTCCATGTATTCAAATCTAGCGCGTAAATCACTCATTTCTTTTTCCATGGTTGGATCAGTCATCTGCCTACCTCTTCTTCTTGGCATTTCCCTCTCCTCTAGTGGATCGGGTGTTTGTCTGTCCCTTCTTCTCTGCGGCATAGTGAATTCTATTTTTCTCTGCTACAGAAAGCAAAGAACCTTTCTGATCTCTAATACCAAACTAATGATGCAACCCTCCTCAACCCGCAGGTCAGGAAGTCCACGTACACAGGATCGTTCTTCTCTTCTTGGCCCGAAGAGCTCTCAACAATGGATCTCTTATTTCCCTTTTGGGAAATATGCACCCACAACTAACTTCGAGAGATTTCCCCCCTTTATACCTCAGGAGGTAGGGCTTCACACCTCGCGAATCTGGTGATCAAGCGTCTTGTCTCCAATCTCCAAAACTTGAAAACAGTCAATGCTGACCTTTTCTCTTTCCTCTTCGGACTTCTCCCTATCACGATTTCTACAGTCGCGATATCGAGCAACTCGTTCCCTCGATTCCCGAAACCCAATTTTCCAAAATTTCGATGTGCTCGCAAGGTTGACCTTTCAATGCCCCCTTACTCTGTCGGGACTTCAGACTTCGCAATATCATGAATCCTAATGCAAGGGACTCGGATATTTACCCCACGAAAACCTGAAATGGTCTACAGAGTTTGACTCCGTGTCGATAGTGCGCCACCTGTCTGCCTCGCTGACTCCTATGGCTCCACACCGTCCTTTTAGCCTTCGAGACTTCGCGTTTCATGATATCGCGATTCCTGTTGCAAAGTTTATGGGACTTCCACCTACAAAATCCCAAAATAGGAATCCACTTGCAAATCCAAAGGCTTGTGGCTTGGATCTACGGTCCGACTCCTCCTGAGCTTAGAACGTTTAGGAATACTCGCGGTAACTCCCTTGCTTTTTCGTGAGATCTGATGGCTCATGGGACTTCGCTTATTCTCCACAGAGAATTATGACCGTCCATCTCTTCCTCTGAGAACCTCTGCACAATCTAAACAAGGTGTCTCTCTCTGCGGATCTCATCCTCCTGCGGTCCCTCGTCACTACGCCTTCCTCCAATTCTTCCAGGTACTTGGCCTCTGCCTTTCTTCGACTCCTTCGAAGGTCCAAATCCTTCTGAAATTTCCACGACTTCGGGTCCTTCAAAAAATTCCTTCTCGCACTCCTTGTAGCAGACCTTCAAACACTTTCAAGTGCTTGACTCCCTTCGACTCTGCGCACTCCTGCAGCAACAGTCTCTCAATACTTCGCTCAAATTCGCAACCCTGAGACTTCACTTGGCCTGCGCACTCCTTGCGTGGTTCCTGTGCCTAACTGCACTTCTGAGGGAATGAGAACCAAATCTATCCTATCTGAGCTTTCAGAAATAAACCTATGAACACTTTGTCGATGCACTCCTTGCGGACAATTCAACTGCACTCCTTGCAGGAACTCTTTCTCAGATAGAGAAACAATTGAAACTCATTTCTCTTACTCTCCCTCTCTCAGATTTCATACATTCAACAAGAAATCATTCATACATAGCATAAAAGCAATTTCATGACAAAAAGAGTAAAACATTCATGAGCATAACATTCAATATACATACACAGAGAATATATGAACACCTTGAGTCTAAATCACATCTTTCTTGTATTAATTCAGAACTTCTGTACATGGAGTCTGCTACACAACTCTCTTCTTCTCCTCTATGCTCTTCTTCATAATCTTCCTAATGTTACAATACACAATGAGGGTGTCTATATCCTGTTTCCCTCTTGTGCTCTAAAACTGTCTAATCTAGAATTAAATTCTATCTACTTACATTAACTACCATAAATGCCTTCTACCTACTAAGGATGAGAGCGAATCGCTCAAGGTCTAATTAAATTTTACAAGGGCGCTCCTTCTTAATGCTTCATTAATATTTTAAGACATTTTCAAAATTTGTGTTGGGCGTTTTTCCAGCTGTCTGGTGTCTCTACGCTGGCTGACTTGAGATAATCCTGCATCAATCTCCATAGTAGAGACGGAAGGAGGATCTTAGTAAGATCATATGTTTTGAGTGTCATGAATTTGGGCACTATGATTCACAGTGTCCACACCAAAGGGGAAGGGGAAGAAGGAAGAAGACATCAACAATAGAGGTCGATGAGGTTTTAGATAGGTTCGAGAGAGATATCTTATTGGTATCCACCCTTTCAGGTACAGTTTCCAGTGGGGGGATATTAAGAACCAAATATCAAAATAACATAAAAAACCTCAGTTAGATGCCCTCAAAAATTTATTCTCTCTTTCTAGGCATGCTCTGTTGTCGGCATGAAAGTGCCTTCCCACCGTCCATGGAATAATCCCTACTCCAATTGACCACATATATGTTTATATTTTAATAAATAAATATTTAATTATTCAGAAGTTCTGTTAAGTGCTATAAACATGATTTGATATTTTCTTTTATTCAGTTGAATATTATGAATATTACTTTGTACTGGACATACTCCATTTTTTAATTATTTGATTAATTATCATACTAGGTAGGGATTTTCGAACCTGATCTATTTTTTAATTAATTGATGATTACCGTAAAGTTGGTTGGATATGGTGTAATATTTTCTTTTATTCAGTTGAATATTATTAGTCCCTGCCGAAGGCGTAGATGGACTATAGAAATCGATAATTTGTTGACTTCATATTAATATGTCCTTTGACTATAAATTTTTGCATCATATGTATTGTTCGAACTATAGAAGTAAAAAAAATATTTTTTATATAATAAAAAAAACCTTATATGTCATCGTCTCATTGGAGAATATATTGGAGGTCTTATTGTGAGCTTTGTTGTTCCCAATGTTGTAAATGTTTAGATATCCAAAGTTTTGAGCTTAGACGCTCTTTTTTATTTTTTATTATATTTTTACTGAAATGTTTACATACCAAAATTTCTAAGCATCGACGTTTTTTTTTAATGTTTTTATCATTTCTATTTGTATTGAAATGTTTACATACTGAAGGTTTAGAGCATTGACACTCTTTTTGAGGTACTTGGATAGGCCTGACAGCTTAAATGTTTACATAGCGCGAAGTCCTTAAACATGCCTGACAACTTAAATGTTTGCATACCGCGAGTCCCTTAAACAACCTGACAACCTTAAATGTTTACCTAAATAGGCTTCTCACAATACATTTTTCCTCGAATTTTTCCATATAATGTTGCAGTGAATTTGGAAAATATTGTTGTCCACCACCAGTTGCATAGCCATCATATGTTTCATACTTCTTCTATGCTTGGAATGAAATTTGGTCATCATTGAAGATACATATATTGTTTACTGGTTTGGTGGGTGCTTCTTGTTCATTGGTTCGTCGGTTTATGCTTGTTGTTGTTTGGTTGAACTTCAAAAGGTTGAAGACCTGCACCTACAGTTGGACCTGTTGGTGCTTGTTGATTGCTTTTGTTTTCTTCAACTTTACAGGGTTGGGGTCCTACATCCACAACTAGAGCATTTTTTTTTACTTTGCGGGGTCCAAGTCCTGCACCCACAATTGGACCTGAGCTTCTGTCGTTCATCGTTGCAGAGTAAGTTTCGATGCCATAATTTCATTTGTATTCGTTCTTTGATGTTTACTATTTGCAGTTTGCAAGTAAGAATGTTTAATTATTTCTACTCACATGGTCGTCATATGTTTCGGGTTTCTTCTGTGCTTGGGATGCAATTTGGTAATAATTTAAGATACATATGTTGTTTATTGGTTTAGTGGTTGTTGCTTGTTTGTTGGTTCGTTGGTTTGTCGACTACTGCTTGTTGTTGTTTGGTTCAAGTTTGCGAGTTTGAGGTCCTGCGACTGCAGTTGGGCCTGTTTGTGCTTCCTTGTTAGTTTGTTTCTTTTTGTTTTCTTTTGTTTTCTTTGGCTTTGCAAGGTTGGGGTCTTGCGCCGACAGTTGGAGCTGGTTTTTTGCACTTTGCAGTGTTCAGGTCGTGCACCTGCAAGTGGACCTGCGGTTCTGTAGTTCATCGTTAACGAGTAAGTTTCAGTAGTATACTTTCATTCATGTCCATTGTTTACTATTAATTGTTTGCATTTTTTCAAGTAAGAATGTTTAAGTATTTATTTATCGTTCTTGTCCTACAAAATTTGCATAGAGGTTGGCATATCTTTTTCTTTTGCTCTTCAATTTTCCTCTTATTTTTTCCCGGGACTCTGCACCATGTCCATGCCAGTGACGTGTGCACAACTCCAACTATCATTTTTTCTAGCATTGAAAATTCTGGCCCTTTGTCGTGTGTGGCGAAGTCGAGCTCTAACGCCTATCCTGCTCTTAAATTTTTCTCCAATTTTTTCTCGTAACTCTAAACCATACCTACATTCCTTTTCAAAATGTTATTTTATAAGAAAAAGATACTGAGATGGTGCTAGCAAGAGTGGTGTTCCGTGGATTGCAAATTGCAATATTTAGTTTCTATGCTGCTTCACATGCAACATTGCTAACATAATGAATGTGTTCTCAAATGCATCACACCATTTACATTTGGACGAAACCATTATCATTCTAGGATAATTCATTGTTGACATGCTACAAAATAGTGGCATAACAAATAATTGGACAACTACAAGTGCAATTACAATATCCGCTTTATTTTTCTTAAGATAAAACATGTGCAAAACGCACTTATTAACCATATATGGTCAAATGTGCCCATATCACAATACAACCTCTTTATCCTGTACACAGACTGGTCTGACCATGATACAATTTGTCTTGTACTTGAAATATGAGATATACATCAAAGATATTGTAAAATTATATTTCCATGTCTCAAAGCATATCTGGATACTTTGTTGCACAAAACCAAAATCATTCAGCTATGGCCATGCAATTTCTTAATATTTTTTGGCTTGTAATATATTTTGGACAAGAAAAATTATATATAATTACAACCATGGATTAAAAAAAACAAAGGTTCATGTTTATAACTATATTTTATTCTATTCCTTTGATTCTCATTTACTGTATGTACATATTACTTGTTCTTCCTTGCATACTAGCTTCCATTCATGTTCATTGTATTTTGTGCGTTCCCACATTGAAACAAACCAGAACAACTGGAGAAGACGAAGGAGTCTTTACCTCAGATATAGAAGAGGATATACAAAGGAGCATGGTTGTACTCTTATTTCATATTCCATTGTTTTGTATTTCATTTATTGTATGTATATGTGTTCTATTGCTTTTCACCTAATTTATTGTATGTAGATATTGTGTATCTTCCTACATAATAACTTGTCTTCATGTCCTTTGTATTCTCTATGCCACTACATTGAAACAAATCGAACTCTGTTTATTTTTTTACATGTCTTCCTACATACCAACTTACCTTCATGTCCATTGTAATTTTCTACATTGCTACATTTAAACAAACAAAATAACTAGAGAAGACGATGGACTCTTTGCTGCAAATGTAGAAGAGGAGATACAAAGTTGCATGCTTCTACTCTTATTTCATATTCAATTGTTTAGTATTTCATTTATTGTCTGTATATTTGTTCTACTTGTTCTACTTCTTTGCACCTAATTTAATGTATGTAGATACTACGTATCTTCCTACATATTAACTTATCCTCATGTGAATTTTATTCTTTTTGCTGCTACATTGAAATAAATAGAATTGTATTTCTTTTTTTACATGTATTTATACATACTAACTTACCTTCATGTCCACTGTATTTTCGACATTGCTACATTGAAAGAAATAGATTAGTTGGATAGGAAGATGAATTCTTATATTCCACAGCAGAGGGGGCTGAAGTACAACTTTCAAAAAGGTATACCAACTGTGATAGTAAATCAAACACACAAAACGGGTGGGTGCATATAATATTGGACTAGAAAATGATGATTTGGCAACAATGGGCCTTTGTTGAGACTTTCCTCTTCCAAACATTTCCCTCCCCATTTCTATTTTCCCACTTTCTATTATCCCTTTTTTTCCCCTCTTCTATACTTAACCAAATTCCCCTTTGTTTTTCTCCTCTACTTTCTCTTTTTGGTTGCTTTGCTTAGTCGTATTTCTAAAAATGTCTAGGTGCGCGGGTTGGCGGACTCACAGGTTCACATTTATACTCATTCTTCTATATCACAACTCCGACCGACAGTTTCCTCATTCCATACTTAGCCACTTTTTCGATCGCGGGTTCCCAAGCTGGTGGGTTCAAGATTGCGCCTCTAGCTTAGGAGGTTCTGCGATATACAGATTGGTCATCGTACCCCCCCTGCCCCCCCCATCATTCCCTATTACATGTTACACATTTTTTAGTCAAAAAATCTGAGGCATACAATTTGACCGTCGGGTCCTCATATTTCCTGAGTATCTCTTGACACCCTATTTCGTATTCCATCTCCTTCGACCTTGTATGTGACATTTAGAACAATTATGGACAATATACAATGCATACTCTTATTTAGTCCTTCTGATGTTCATCTACACATGCTTGCATCAGAAAAATTTGGACTAGTGGCATGGCCATGAGCAGTCAATCATCGCAAACATCAATAGAACAATAAGGCCAAAGGTAAAGATTCATACATTTTGTTCCTCATATGTTTACCAAACAAAATCCTGAGCTATTTATTCATATATGCCATGATAAATATGTTGATGTCATCTGCAAAACATACTTTGCAACTCATAAGAAGTATTAATGAGCGCAAGTGAGACGCAGAACATAGCACAAGTTTTGCAAACTAAGAGGTTTGGTTGCAAAACTTTGGCCTCCATACTTCATCCAAGGTGTGCGTCTACTTGTACATTTATGCCAGGAAAAAAGAAAAAAATAAAATAATGCAAACTACCATTCACATTACTTTTCCTGTTCAAAAAATGTCACCAGGTCTAAACTTATAACACCCAAGATACTATCAATAGAGGGCTTGAACAGTTGCCGAACTGGACAAGTGTTCTTCAGGAACATAATGGTCATCTATAACACCTACTTGGACAAGGAAAACAAAACTAGATCCATTATGCATGCTGACATGACATAAAATGAAGCCATGATGATAGTCACACTAACTATTCCTACACAACTTGTCCAGAAACATGCAAAAAAGATATTGCCAGGTAATGGGATATCCATTACAAATTTTAATATATTTCCCAAAACAGTATATGACCATGGTGATTGTGATCAGATTATATCGCTCAATGAAAGAAGTATTGTGGAAAAAATTCTCGCTATTTGTTCAGAATATTGTTTCGTACTGGACACAACAATCAACCAACTTGCACAGAGCAACGATGCTTGCCCAATCAGAACCATTGGTGAAGCTGTCACACTCGCAAGAAAAATTGGCTCACAACACATTCTCCATATAAAAGATGGAGACTCAGACAATGACAAGAAAATGGTATCGTTCTCCATATCCAGTTTTGTCCTTTACTTTCACATGTCCATGTATCTCGGTTATGTTACAAAACTATTGCATTGTTCCATGTTGTAGCTGCAATTGTTCGACACCTATTCAAATTTGTTTTCCTCAATGGAACAACAATTGCATAAAGGGCAATTTCCACTTATTCTCTTCAAAAATATAACAAAGAAAAGAGATGTTGAATAAAGAATCTTTCGCACAACCCAAGCAAAATTTGTAACAGAATTGCAAACATACATAGTACATGATCTCAAGAAACTAACTAGCTCAACAACTGTTGTGCATATACATCTACAATTTCATCCTCACTTTGCTCATACAAATTGCCTTCCCCAGTTTTCTGCAGCTTTTTTTTGTTATGCAGTTGTATATTATATTTTTCAATATATTAACTGCTATGCTCACGTGCCCAGGTTAAGGGTGTTTTGGTTGCAACGAATGTGTACTCGACCCCCTTCGAGCCTGTATGTACCAAATGCAACTCTCCTGCTTCTGCCTCTGCTTTCATAAATGATGGTACAATTGATTGTCTATGATGCAGTAAAAAATTCCCTTACATATATAGACATTGCCTCAATGATTCCATCCGAACTGTGGGAAACACAATTGTACATTGTACAATTAGACAACCTCTATTACAATATATGCTTCCTAGGTTAGAAGAATTTCCATATGAAGTATACCTACAGAAAAATTCAAACAATGTCTACATGCTGCGCGAATTTCGGGTCCATAGAAAATTTACCTTAAATGAGGACAATGCAACACTACATATCAGTTGACAAAATAAATAAAAAATTTCATATCAATCATTGGAAGGAAACAAAAAAATCTCATGTGTATCTGTCCATGCCACCCAATGAAGATATGAATAGAATTTTGCAGTTCCATGGAAAATTGAACAGGAAGCGCATAAGATTGCTCAGTCCAGAAATGGGAATCATGAGGACAAACCCCATACAAAGTATCCAATTGTGAATAAATCAGGCCCATCCTTTGAACTGTAGAAATGGCTTTCTCCTCTAAACGGAACCATCAGGCATTTCCAATAATATTGGAAATTTGGCATTGTTAAAACTGGTGGTGATAGAACATGGCACTATCAGAAGCAAATGTCCATAGTTATCTTGCTTCATGGTAAAATAGTAATTGAAAAGTTTCTTGTTCCCCATTTGGGGGTTTGGTTATAGCTAGGATACAATGTCGAATCTTTGCTAGTTTTGTGTTGTCTTATGTTTGGAAAACTTTTGTTCATGTGCTTTCTTGCTGTAGTTTAGGGTTCTAATGTGCCCGGTTATTTTCTCATGGGAACATATACCACATGTAAGAGAAAACCAATGCCACGTGTGTTTTTTTTTATATCAAATTGTTTGATTCATAGTTCGGTGCGTATTTCTCTATGGACCCTTGTGGGATCTCACTTGGTGCCTTCTGTGTTCATGTGTTTCCTTGTGCCTCGACTTTCAATACATTTGGTGTTTACTTGGCTCTTGGATGTATGCTTCATTCTGGAAAATTAATGATACATTCAGGATCTTGGCATATTTTTTATGATCTTAAAGATTATACAGGACCTGCTTTGCCTTTTCATATAAGCTCTCTAACAAAAATGTAGTATGTGGCTCATTTTAGCACTTTTACTTGATCGATGAACTTACCAAAATTCATCTCCAGGAATATTTTGAAATAAAAGGATATATACTATGTGAAGTCCAATGGAACTATCATATCAACCACAGAAAATTAAAATTAAAATTCATCTTAAAATTCAAATTCATTATTGTTATACTTATGGTGAAGTTGACATTACAATAATTTTACTTAAACATCCCAAAATTGATTTTCTTGTGGCTTTTCGATGCTTCCCTTATGCAAACACATCCTGGAAACTATAAGCATGGATCGCTTTATCTATTCCTTGATTGAAGAGCACTTCATAGTTACTCTTAATACCATCAATGGGGCTTTCTTACACCAATTCCCGCTTCCGAAAATTACCATCCCCTTTCTTTTTTCCTTCTGTTTTCCCTTTCTGGTTACTTAGTCATTTTTCGGAAAATGTCTAGGTGTGTGGGTTGGTAGATTCATGTGTTCATATTTCCATTGATACTTTTATATCACGAGTCTGACCGACCGTTTCCCCATTCCATATTCAACAAAATTTTTGGATCACGGGTTCCCGAGTAGGTGGGCTCAACATTGCATTTCCATTGTTCCACCACATGCAAACAACACCCAAACTTCTCTGATCTACAAATTGACAACCAAATTCCCCTTTATTTTTATTCTTTACTTTCCCTTTTTGGTTACTTAGTCGTTTTTCCGAATGTCTCATGTTTTTATATACAACACCTGAAGTTCCACAATATACAAATTGACCATTGAATTTCGTCATTGTCCCATGTTCCGTGTTACACATTTTGCAATCAAAAGTTGGGATACATACAATTTGACCATCGGACCCTCACGTCTCCTGAGTAGAAATTGTGGCCTTGTTTTCAAGCCCCTCAAAATGCCTTGTTCCGAGTATGTCTCATGATTTTATATCACGAGTTCGACCAACTGCTTCCCCATTGCTTACTTGGCCACTATTTCCATCATCGGTTCCTGGCCAGGCTTGTTCAACATTGCGCTTCCATTGTTCCACGACCTACAAACAACACTTAGAATTTCGTGATATACAAATTGACCACCGAAATCTGTCATTGTGCCATGTTCTGTGTTACACATTTTGCAGTCAAAAGTTCGGAGACATACAATTTGACCATCGATCCCTCACGTCTCCTGAGTATAACTTGTGACCCTATTTTTAAGCCCGACCGACCACTTTCCATACTTGGCCATTTCTTGGAATCTCTTTCGCGGGTTGGCGGGTCTACAAAATGTGCAATGCTTAATCTCTCTTCGTCATCCCCGCCACCTTCACTCTTCTTTCTAGATATGAAATTATTAAGATTTTATGCTAATAGGTCATCGTGCAGGAACCATTAAGATTACCATTAATGTCTGAAAGGCTGAGAATATTTTTCATTAATACAAATTAAACCAAGATTTGTGGAGGGTTGTGTTATCCTTTCCAAGTGTTCATTTCAAGCATCATGCAATCTCTTTCGCATGTCGTCCGGTTGGTGGTTTCATGAAATCTCTAATACTTAATCGCTCTTCACTGTCACCGCCACCTTCACACTTTTTTCTAAATATGCAATTAGTAAGATTTAATGGTAACAACTCATTGCGCATGAACCCTAGAGATTGTCATTGATCAGTGAAAGGATTGAGGAGATCTCCCATTGATCCCCATTAAACCAAGATTTGCGGAGGGTTATATTATCCATTTTGAATGTTCATTTCAAACATCATATGGAGAAAACAAACATTCTTGTTAACTTATGGCAGCAGTTCGACAACAATTTTGTCCAGATACAATAAACACCTTCGGGCATGATGACCAGAAGTTCCAGTGCTCCAGGGCATATTCTTACTACTTATCTCCCTCCGCCCAGAAGAAAAAAAGGAGATGGTCCCTTGGTGCATCGAGAGATATATTTCAAGACAAATAATTCCAAGGCAACCCCGCCTTCTCAGATAGCCTGCCTGCTTGCATTGATCGCTGGAGCATAGGTTGATGTGGTCGATTTCGAGCCAGAAGAAGATGATCTGATGGACGATGATACAACGATGGATGATGGAAATGCAGACGTTGTTCCCACTCCTTCTCCCAAATTGAAATCAACCATAATGGGGGACACTTCCTAGCTTTGTGATGGCGGCCCTGACAAGACCAAAGGAAGGGGTTTTAGAAAAGAAACTGACAATGAATGCAATAGCCACTTTGTAGCTCGAGAGTAGGAATTCCAGAGGCCCAAATTAGTCTTTTATGGGCAGAATTCTTTCACTGTAAGGAAATGGTCTCTTGATTCTCCCATATATATATTTCAAGGAGAATAATTATTCAATTGTGGGACTACTCTCCTGTTCTCTGGATATACAATTAAAATTTTAGGGTACGAGGACCAAAACTCCCAGTGGTGCAAGGCATATTCCTACTACTCATTTCCTTTCACCCAGAATAGACTAATTTGGGCCTCTGGAATTTCTTGTGCAGCCTGTGTCCCTGAAGTCTTTTCCTATAAGGAGGGGGTCTCTTAGTCCCCTCCCACCCAAAAAAAATTAATTTGACCTCTCGAATTTCTCATGTAAGCTATGTCCTTGAAGTATTCTATTGTGAGGAGGTGGTCTCTTGGTGTGTCCTCACTTTCAGTTTCGAGATCTTTCGCTTTCCCTACAAAATTTTGTGTCTTCTTCCTCATGAGAAGCTTGTTATAAATATCAATTTTACCATGAGGATGGGTTCTTATGTCCTCCTACATTTGAAAAATTATGGGTTGCTTTCTTACTGGGGTGGATCGTTGGAGCGATACTGCGGGATTTCGTTTTCTCTTCTCATCGGGGCCTTTTCCCTATTATTTGTACAATTCAATGGTGCCTTGCAATGTCTCTAGGTTTCCAACATCAGGAGCAGGAGTGTTTTTCACCTAATTCAAGCCAAAGAATTATTCCACTACGGAACCACTCTCCTGTTTATTTTTCGCCTCAGGTATTCTGCAAGATATTGAGATTGCAGAAGCGAACATTGACCTTTTGATGAGAAGATTTCAAGGAATTCCTAAAAAAACATGGTAATGAGTTTTGTATGCATGTTGAAGAGCATATCGATGGCTTTTGCATGTTGTCCCACTAGAGGAACAACAGAAAATTGTATGCATGTTTTTTTGTAGATCATGTACCTGTATTTATGAAAAATATGTTCAATGCTTCAGTGAAAAGAACTTAGTCCAATGTCTATGAATAGATATACACTTCCCAGTATATTTTTTATGGATTTACTATTAAAATAGTTTGCCTTGGAATCTTGGTTGTTGATTCTTTGTTGGATTTAACACCTCTTCTCATTAGCATGGTTTGATAGTCTCGTAGTTCTTGAATATTGTATTGGCTCAAGTAATTTGATCTAATATGGACCACTGAACAATTATATGACAATGCATTGTGTTGATCCCATCAGGACTCTATGGAAACATAAATGAATTTCAAACAGTTTCAAACCAACATTCAATTCTATTCGTAATGCAGATATAACATAGAAACACTAATTCACGATGCGGCAGTCGGGGACCCACCCTAGAAATTTCATTTTCATCTCAACCTTGATGAGCAAACAATTTCTTATTTCCCTTTTTCTTCCGTGATTCCTTTACTCCAAAAGGAAACATTTTATTAATTGTCCATCCTCTGGCCTCTATTTGAGCACCTTTTACTTTATTAATGAAATTACCAAATTTCTTCTTCACGAATAAAAAAAAGAAAAACTGATCTATGGTGGCTGAAGTCAAATGGGACTATGAAATCAACCACAATATTAAAATTCAAGATCGTCATTGTTGTTTCTAGATATGAAATTATTAGTATTTAATGCTAACAACCCATCATGCAAGAAGTTTAATACTTAAGATAATATGTCAAAGTCATTGAAGAATGTATCAAGAACACAATTACTCCCACAAGTTGCAATAAAAACAAATCTTCAACAAAGCATTTTCTCACACCCTTTTTAATGGTACAAGCACAATGGAAAACAATTGGATAAAATATTGGACTAGAAAATGATGGTTTGCAACAATGGGGCTTGTTTGAGACCAATTCCCGCTCATGAAAATTGCCCTCCACTTTTCTATTTTCCCACTCTTTTATCCCCTTCTTTTCCCTCTTTTATACTTAACCAAATTCTCCTTTCTTTTTCTCATGTAATTTCTCTTTCTAGTTACTTAGTCATTTTTTCTAAAAATGTCTTGCTGCACGGGTTGGCGGATTCATGGGTTCACATTTTTATTCATGCTTTTATATCACGATTTCGACCGAGCGCTTCCCCTTTCCATACCTAGCCACTTTTTCGATCGCAGGTTCCCGCGCAGGCGGTCTCTAAATTGCACTTCCATTGTTCTGTGACCTGCAAACAACACTTCGGCTTCTCCGATATAAAAATTTACTTCCGGAGTCCCACATCATCCTCTCTTCCATGTTACACATTTTGCACTCAAAAGTTCTGATACATACAATTTGACCGTCGAGGCCTCACGTCTCCTCGGGAACCCTTGTCAGCCTATTTTGAAGCCCATACGACCGCTTTCCACACTTGGCCATTTCTTGTAATCTCTTTCGTGGATCATCGGGTTGGCAGGTTTAGGAAATTTCCCATTCCTAGTTGTTGTTTCTTATGCCCACCACCTTCACACTTATTTCCAAGTATATGCAATAAGTATACAACTTCTCGAGAAACATGAAGAACATATCTTGCCGGGAACCGGGATATCTATTACAGATTTGAATATATTATCCCTTCTTTCCCCTCTTCTATACTTAACCAAATTCCCATTCCTTTTTCCCCTCTACTTTCTCTTTCTGGTTACTTAGTCGTTTTTTCAAAATTGTCAAACTGTGTGGGTTGGCGGACTCACGGGTTCACATTTGCACTCATTCTTTTATATCGCAACTCTGACTGACCGCTTCCCCATTCCATACCTAGCCACTTTTTCGATTGCGCATTCCTTGGCAGGTAGGCTCTAGATTTCATTTCCATTGTTTTGTAATCTGCAAACAACATCCCGACTTCTGTGATATACAAATTTACTGTTGGACTCGCACATCATACCCTCTTCCATGTTACATAGTTTGCACTCAAAAGTTTTGATACCTACAATTTGTCTGTCGAGTCCTCACATCTCCTAGGAAACTATTGTCACCCCATTTTGAAGCCTGTATGTCCTCTTTCCATACTTGGCCATTTCTTCGAATCTCTTTCGCGAATCTTCGGGTTGGCGGGTTCACGAAATATCCAATTCCTAATCGTTTTTTCCAATGCCTGCCACCTTCACACTTCTTTCCAAGTATGCAATAACTGAGGTTTAATGATAACAACTCACCATGCCTCGAGGAGACAGTCATACTAATTGTCCGTACAAAACTTGTCCATAAATACGCAGAAAATATCCTGCAAGGTAATGAGATATCTATTACAAATATCAATATATGAGTAAAAATGAGTCCCACCGACCATTTCCCTATTCCAAACTTACCAACTTTTTGTCTTGCGGGTTCCCGGATAGGCGGGATGCACTTCCATTGTTATGTGACCTGCAAACAACAACCTGACTTCCGCGATATACAAATTGACTTCCGAACTCCCACATCATCCCCTCTTCTGTGTTACACATTTTGTACTCAAAAGTTTTGATACTTACATTTTGACCGTCGGGGCCTCACCTCTCCTCGGGAACCCTTGTCACCCTATTTTGAAGCCCGTCCGACTGCTTTCCACACTTGGCCATTTCTTGGAATCTTTTCGTGGATCGTCGGGTTGGCAGGTTCAGGAAATTTCCAATTCCTAGTCGTTGTTTCCTGTGCCCAGCACCTTCACACTTATTTCCAATTATATGCAATAAGTATACAAATTCTCCAAAAACATGAACAAACGATATTGCTAGGAAATGGGATATCTATTACATATTTGAATATATTATCCCTTCTTTCCCCTCTTCTATACTTAACCAAATTCATGTTTCTTTTTCCCCTCTACTTTCTCTTTTTGGTTACTTAGTCATTTTTTCCGAAAATGTCTAACTGTGCGAGTTGTCGGGCTCACGGGTTCACATTTGCACTCGTGATTTTATATCGCCACTCCAAATGACCGCTTCCCCATTCCATACCTAGCCACTTTTCCAATCGCAGATTCCCGGGAGGTGAGCTCTAGATTGTACTTCCATTGTTCTGTGACCTGCAAACAACACCTAAAATTCTGCGATATACAAATTTACTGTCGAACTCCCACATCATACCCTCTTCTATGTTACACAGTTTGCACTCAAAATTTTTGAGGCCTACAATTTGACCGTCGAGTCCTCACGTCTCCTAGGGAACTATTGTCACCCCATTTTGAAGCTTGCCCATCTGCTTTCCATACTTGGCCATTTCTTCGAATCTCTTTCATGGATCTTTGGGTTGGCGGGTTCATGAAATATCCAATTCCTAATCGTTGTTTCATGTTCCTGCCACCTTCGCACTTCTTTACATGTATGCAATAACTGAGTTTTATTGCTAACAACTCACCAAGCCTCAAGGAGATAGTCATACTAACTGTCCCTACAAAACTTGTCCAGAAACATGCAGAAAATATCCTGCCACGTAATGGGATATCTATTACAAATATCAATATATTAGCGAAAACGAATCCCACCGACTGTTTCCCTATTCCATACTTACTAACTTTTTCACTTGCGGGTTCCTGAACAGGAGGGCCCAAGATTTCCCTTGCATTTTTCTTTGACCTGCAAAGAGCACCCAAAATTCCACGATATACATGCAGAAAATATCTTGCCAGGTAATGGGATATCTATTACAAATTTCAATATATTAGCGAAAACGAGTCCGACCGACCGTTTCCCTATTCCATACTTAGCCACTTTTTCGATT
>JZKD02S0423656.1:11028-24558 GCA_000966675.3 Picea glauca | reverse complement strand
TGTATGTGTATGATTGTTCATTTTTTCATGGTTTATTTACTCTGCACTTATTGGATGATATTTCTATATTGATCATAAATATAATTAACACTTCCATACTATGGTTAAAAGGATTACAAATCTCTATTACTGATTCACCCCCCCTCTTAGTAATCCAACAACTGGGACAACTAGAATTGGCACATCCCCAACACAATTCAACTTTGGCATTAAATATGGATAAAAATGGGACTCCCAAGTTATGGACCTCCATCAACACTACCTTAGGAAGGGACTTGAAGGATTTTTCACTATGGAATTGGATTTTATTTTTATAGTTCTTGGCAACTAGGTATCTGACATCTAAAACATGAAGGTTTGCTCTTTTTTCAACTTAAAACTAAAACTGAATTCTACACAATAGTGAAGTATAATGACAACAAACTAAACACAAAGTTAAAACCAAAGACCTATTCCATCCAAAAATTCACACACATAGATCCCACTGATGTTAAGTACTTTTCTTGCATAAAATGTTAGGAATCAAATACATAATAGTTTTATCGCTTTATTGCAATAGTTTGAGTACATGGTTACACAAAATGAATGAATATATTTGTATATGAAGCCAAAGAAGATGAAAAGAGAAGATACAAATATTTGCATATAAAAAGAATGAATTGATGCACCCAAATTTCTATAATAATGACAAGATAAATGTAACTACACCCAAGAGAACACCAACCAGATTAGCGTGAATCTTGATGGACCTCTCTGCTATAACATATGCAATCCCTATTCTTCAAAAATACTTAAAAAATTCACTAACCATAAGATATGAACCACTGACTGAATGAGAGAAGGAAAGAAAGATCATGAAAGAAAATAAGGCATAACAACAGGGAAGTAACCTCTTCACAAAGGTGTAGAAATTTGAAAGAAAAGCTAGAAATGTGATGAGAATAGGAACAAGGGAGTAACCAAATGCAATATAAATGAAAAATAAGGCACATAGTTACTATATATCTTGAAATGCAAATGGTGAAAAAAATATTGAAAGCAAAATTTAAAATCAATCACAATGGAGGGGAAGGAATCACCCAACTACAATATACAAAACAATCTATAAAAGACTGTAAAACTTTAAATGCAATGTTGATTTTGAGTTGGCTAGTCCCAACTTAAGGCTCAAATGCAACTCTGCTTGTTAGGAAGCCAGGTTCTCACTATGGTTTGTGAGGTTCCCACGATTGATTCATAAGTTTCAATTATCACAGTCTATATGCTTAGGATTTTTCTCAGAGACCTTGAAAATATCATACTCTGGTAGGCCACTCCAGGTGACCTCTATTGCTTTTACATTGTTTTCACTTGACTACTTCCCAACTTTATCTGTATAGCTTGTTTTGATTGATTCCCAAATATCAAAACCAAGGGCCTACAAATATATCCTCATTCTTATACTCCATGTTGCATAGTTTTTTTTTTTCGTCAAACAAAGGATCTCTATTTGTAAGGATACCTTTATTACAATCCATATGTTCTCAAGATCTACCTTCCATTGATTAAATTGTTTCTGAAGGAACATGGTTTGATACCAATTGTTGAACTTATTCTTATACTGAGGGGGGGGGAGAATCAATATAATATACTTTTTTTCTTTATTTAACCATTCATCAATTATTCATTAGATGAGAAACAATAATCACATACAAACTCAAATCGCAATGCACAGAGTTTAACGTTGAAACCCTTGTGGGAGAAAACAAAAAAAAAATATCTTTATAAATTTTTGTAGGCACCAACCTACTATTACAAACATTGTAGGAACCAACCTACTATTACAAATATTGTAGGCACCAACCTACTAGAGACACCAATCTCCTTAGTTGAGCACCAACTCAGCAAAATGTAGGCACCAACATATTGGAGATACCAATCTCCTCAACTGAGCACCAACTCAATAAGATATGTGTAAACACCAATCCACAATATTCATACACATAATACTTTTGACTTCACCTGCATGTCTCATTCCATAGACAATCATTCAAACCCTAGCAAGCCTCATGTCATAATTTCTGGAATGTAATCACTAACAGAAACATCCATTAAAGAAAGTATCCACTGACAACAACATCCAGTCACGACAACATCACAACCTCGTGGTAACATCACAACCTCATAACATACCTTCAGAATAAGAAATGCCTAAGTAAACCCCCTTAGAATTTTCTTGCACACCTCTAGATCCCAAAGAGACACCCCAACACCTTTAGTGCACCTCAAACTTGATCACTTTCTTGGTTACTCTAAAAATGTGAAAATACATCCTATATTTATATCAATTATGTCCCCACTTTCCAGGTGACCTATAAATACTGGCTAAGTTGGCCTCAATTTTCTGGTTGGGTTGTAAGACAAAAAATTTCATATATACTCATTCCTAGGGAGTTAGAGGGAATTTAATATACCATTGGAAAAGTCTTGGAATAATATTTCCAACCATATAACTTGTGCTGCCATTTTAGCTAGGTATGTAGGGTAAAAATGCCTTCAAAAATAGGGTATCCAAATTGATAAAAAATAACACTTTCAGTAATCTCCATCTTCCAATATTTATCTTGGATATTTTTAGGCTTGTAATATTTATCTTGGACATCTTGTAGGTTCCCGTGTCTTTGAAATCAATGAAAACAATATTTCCAACATTATAAATATGATATTTGATCGAGTACGTTCCTTTACGGAGGTACCAAAGTTCTGGAACCTATAATCACCAATTTTGAATAACATATATGTTTGCAAATATTTGTTTTCATATCACATTTGGATATTAAACTATATACATGTACTGTAACTATGTCATATTTGTTAGCCTAAAATTTCYTTTCAATTTAGAGACTATTAAACAAGATTGAGAAAGTAAGAAGTTGTAATCCTTGGTAGAATKCCTTATAAGTACGACTTGACAAGTGATTCATAAAACTTGTACTTTCAACATATCTCAAGTTACCTATTATGGAAATTAGCCATATGAGCATAACAATGATGTTATTTCTAACCCAGGAGGTAACCTCGAGCTTCTATTTTCATGGAACATCAGTCATGCCACCAATAACTACGTAGAGGATTATTCACTTCTTAAAGGAATGTAATTGGCCTAGCAACAAGGCATTGACTCTATCATTATTCTTGGTGATTCGAAAGTCGTCATAAATCACGTGAGGATGAAAACCTTACCTTCAAAATGTTGGTTATGTGTTATATTATTTCAAAATTGATCTCATGTACTGTAAACTAATATGAGAGAAAGGGGGGTGGGGGTTCGGGAGAGAAGCCCCGAAAAAAAAGGAAATTTTTTTCGTTCGTTTTTAGCAGTTTTTTGCATTCGTTTTTTTACATTTTTTTGGCACATGGATTTTGTTGATTGTTTTCTAATTTTGGTTAAGGAATTAGGGTTGTTGAACTATCCAGGTCAAGGGATTAGGAGTTTTGAATGCTGCAGGATCCTATATATATTTTATTTTGAACAATGAATAATGATGATGAATAAAGAAGATTAGAGGTGTGGCTCTAAATAGGTTGTTGGTTTTCCTGGTTTGGGTTTCCAGGGTGAAAATCTCTATGTAATGTGTGTGTGCCATTGTATCTTTTATGTTTTTTTATTAAGAATATGATTGCAATAATTAATTTCACAAGGTTAAAATATACATTTGGTATCAAAGCAATGATTGGATTCAGGGGGATGTCTTATTCTCAAGGGTTTGGCTTGGGTCTGTGATAAACCTTGTTACAATGGGATATTTGCGGTATCAATTCTTCAGGTGAAAAGAAATGGCAAGTAGTTCAAAAATAGAGATCAAGAAATTTGATGGACAAATTTTTGAGCTATGGAAGCTCAAGATAGAAGATCTATTGGTGGAAAAATATCAGTGGATCACTGTGGATCCAGGTATTGCACCTTTAAGAACATCAAAAAAATACTGGGAAACTTTGGATTGGAAGGCCAAGAGCACAATCTGGCTGTCTCTCAGATTCAATATTACTTGATGTGTCTAAATCCCTAGTAACCAAATTGTTCTTGTATAAGAAGCTATATAACCTGAGGATGTAATATGGAGACTCAGTGACAGAGAATTTGAACACCTTCAATACTATGGTAAGTCAACTATTATCTGTTGATATCAATATTTTGATGAAGATAAGTGTATTAGTTTATTATTATATTTACCAGACTCATGGGATAGTTTGGTTTTGGCCATAAGTAGTAATTCAAATACCTTAACTTTCGATGATGTTGTCTCATCCTTGTTTTCAGAGGCGATGAGGTGGAAAAATATGGAAAGTTGGAGCATAGATGCATTATTTGCAACAGGATGCTCCTAGGAAAGAAATAGATCTAATTCCTCAAGTGGGAGATCTAAATATAATGGAATATCTAAATATCCTAGAAATTTTGTAAAGGTATGCTAGAAATGTGGAAAAGAATGGCACTATAAAAAGCAATGTAGATCCAAAATTTTTGAGAGAGGGAAGGGATCTAATAATGCTCCTTATACAAAAGACAAAATATCCACAGATGAAGGAGGGGATTTGTACTTGGATTATTTAAGCACACATATAGATCATGAGGCATGGTTGGTTGACTCAGGTGCATCCTTTCATATGACTCTGCATATGGAGTGGTTCTACAAATATGAAATTAATGATGAAGGTGATGTTTTCCTAGGTGATGACTCGACAACCAAAATCAAAGGAAGAGGAAATTTGAGGTTGAATATCATGTATGGAATGATTATAACACACCTTTGTGTTCCACACATCCCAGTTTTGGATAGAAATTTGATCTCTATAAGAAAAATGGACGATGCATGGGTAAAAACATTGTTTGAGAAAAACCCTGCAGGATGGTTCAAGGAGCAATGGTGTTGTTGAAGGGAGTTTGAATTGAATCTATGTATAAGCTGTAGGGAAGAACTATTAATTATGAGTTCAATAGTTACATTATTCCTAATATTGGAGATGAATAATAAAAAGCTCCTCCAGTCTCTAAATAAAAGACTATGTTGTGGCATCAAAGACTAGGGCATATCGGAGAGAAGGGCCTTCAACTAGTACATGGTAAAAGTATGGTTGAAGGTATCTCTAAATTCTCTATGAATTTTTATTTTTGTGAACATTGCATGTAGTAGAATCAGGTAAGATTCCCATTTGGTGCAATGAGCACAAGGAAATTTTATAGTTGGTGCATAGTGATGTGTTTGGACCTATGTCGGTTCCATCACTAGTAAAATATGTGTAATATGTATAATTTATAGATGAATTTTCAATCACTAGTAAAATATGTGTAATATGTATCATTTATAGATGAATTTTCAAGGAATACAAGGATATATTTCCTCAGGAACACATTTGAAGTATTTGATAGGTTTAAAGAGTTTAAGGCTCTTGTGGAGAATCAAACAGAGAAAATAGTTAAGGTGTTGAGGATTGATAATGGTGGATATTTATTCGGAAATAAATTTGAAGAATTATGTAAGAAGTGTTGTATAACAATGAAGAATACTACTCCATATACACCTCAACATAATGGAGTTGCAGAAAGGATGAACATGAAATTGATGGAAAATCCAAGGTGCATGCCCAGTGGTGTTAGGTTAGGATAGGAATTATGGGCTGAGGCAGTGGGTACTACATGTTACCTGGTCAATCGATCACCCTCATCAACACTAGTTGACAAGACTCCACATGAGGTATGGACTGGTAAGAAACTCTTTCTCACACATCTTAGGGTATTTGGTTGTGATTCCTATGTTCCCATTCCAAAGGAAAACACGAGTAAGCTAGATAAAAATGTTGAAAAATGCATCTTTATTGGGTATACAGATGGGCTAAAAGGTTATAAGCTTTGGAACCCAGAAACTAAGAAGGTAGTGTATATATTAGATGCGGTATTTAGAGAAATGAAAGATGTTGTCAAACAGGAAGTCCTACCAAGGAAGGAAGAACCAGAGAAAATAGAATTTGAGTTGAAGGATAATGAATCAAACTCTATAGAAGAACAAGAATCAGAAGAACATCCTCATACTCTAGTATTAAGGAGATCAATTTGGGAAATCATAAAGGTATAATCCATTTGATTTCCATTCATTTATTTTTTTTGGTCTATTACTGATGATGATCCTATAATTTTTAGGGAGGCAGTGGATTCAGAGGATGGAAAACTTTGTAAAAAGGACATGATTTAAGAAATGGGAGACTTGGACAAGAATGAGGCTTGGGATGTAATGGATTTTCTAACTGGAAGAAATCTCATTGGCAACAAATGGGTGTTTAAAAATAAGTTGAATGCATAAGGAAAAGTGGAGAAATACAAAGCTTGATTAGTAGAAAAAAGGGTATTCCCAGGTAGAGGCATTGACTTTGGTGAAATTTTTTCTCCTCTTGCCAATCTAACTTCTATTAGGTTTCTTTTATCTATTTCTACTGCATTTGATTTTGAAGTAGAACATATGTATGTGAAGACAACATTCCTACATGGGGATCTGGAAGAATAAATCTACATGAAGAAGCCATAAGTATTTCTTATGAAGGGAAAGAAAGAGCTTGTATGTAAGTTGAAAAATTATTTGTATGGGTTAAAGAAATCACCAAGGATGTTGTATCAAAATTTTGATACTTATATGTTGGGACTTATATTCACAAGGATAAAAGAGGATCATTGTGTGTATTTTAAATTAATCGATGATCATGTTATTTATTTTGTCTTGTATGTGGATGATATGTTGCTAATAGGAAACGATAAGGAGATTATCCAGGATGTGAAAACTTAGTTGTTCTCTAAGTTTGACATGAAGGATCTTGGTGTTGTAAATTTCATTTTGGGCATGGAAATCAAAAGAAATTGAGCAAACATGAAACTCCAGTTAAATCAAAGGAAATATTTCAAGACAATATTGAAGAGGTTTAATATGCAGGAATGTAAACCGAGCAGGGTCCCTATTCCTATAAGTGTAAATTTATTTGCAGATTAATGTCCCAAGACACAAGATGAGAAAAAAGGACATGTCATGTGTTCCATATGCTAGTGTGATTGACAGTTTGATGTATGCAATGACTTGTACTATACTGGACATTGCACATGCAGTGGGAGTTTTGTGTAGCTATATGTCAAAACCAAGGAAGGATCATTCGACAAGAATAAAGAGGGTTTTTAGGTATTTGTGTGGCACTACTTGTTTATATGGATTGTGCTACCAAGGAAGACTAGTATTGGATAGATTGTTGGACATACTGTTGGTTGTGGAGCCTGATTATCTTTCTGTTTCAAAGGTCTTTGTTTTCAACCGTGTTTATACCCCATGAATATTGCACACCCCTCCATGCAGAGGGGGGGGTGGGGGGGCTTTCCCCCCCTGTAGGGTTCGGGGGCAAAGCCCCCAAAGGAAAAATTTCCTTGTAAATGTATATTGTAATTTCATAGTAAATATGGATCGTTCATTATAAGGTCGTAGATATGATAGTAGAAGTTATCTTAGGGGTTTTTTCCCTAGAAGGCAACCCTCTTTTATGAGGAAAATGTATTGGGGCTATGTATCATTATGAATATTTTATTTTGAGAGAGGAGACTGTGAGAGAAAGAAGAAGAAGTTACATCAGGTGTGTTGTAGGTTGTATCCCTTCATTTGTTGGATAATAATAAAGGAAGGACCTAAAATATTCTCTAGTGGACGTAGCCCAGACTGGGTGAACCACACATATCTATGTCTCTATTGTATTATGTATCTTCTGCGTTTATTTACACATTTGTTTTATTTGTATTGCTCCATGATCCTATTTTTCTAACAACTGGTATCGGAGTGAAATGTAACTCATAGGAAAAGAGGGTTCCTGGTTCAAGTGAGAGAAATGGAAGAAGATGGAAAGTTTAGGGTCGAGAAATTTAACAGCCAAAGCTACTAGTTATGGAAGATGTAGATGGAAGATTATTTATATCAGAAGGATCTATTTCTACCATTGGGTGGAATAGAAAAGAAGCTAAAGGCCATGAAGGATGGAGAATGGGAGGTTCTTGACAGAAAGGCACTAGGAACGATATGGTTGAGCCTGGAAACGTCAGTGGCTTTCAATATTTCTAAAGAAAAGACAACAAAGGAGATGATGGACGCATTGACTAAACTGTATGAAAAACCATCAACGTCCAATAAGGTATTTCTAATGAAGATATTATTTAATATGAAGATGTAAGAAGGTGTGTTTGTTGCAGATCATTTAAATGAATTTAATATGGTTACTAATTAGCTAAGTTTTGTAAAAGTGGACTTTGATGATGAGGTCATGGATCTTCTAATATTGTGCTCATTGCTAGAAAGTTGGAATGGCTTGGTCATGGATGGAAGTAACTCTGTCTTTGATTTAAACACTTTAAAATTTGATGATGTTGTTGGTGTTATCCTTAGTGAGGAAATGCGATGGAAAATCACATGTGAGACATCAGGTAATGCGTTAAACATGGAGAACAAGGGAAGGCAAAAGGATAGAGGAAAAGGATCAGGGAACTGCGAGAATTATAGGAAGGGAAGATCCAAATCTAGACTGGGAAAGATAGAGTGTTGGAATTGTGGGAAAAAAAGACATCTAAAGAAAGACTGTAGAGCTCCAAAGAAACAAAGAGATGGACACCAGGAGAAAAATTAGGAAGAAAATGTAACTGACGATGTGTTACAAGATGCTTTGATTATTTTTGTAGATAATATTTTTGAGTCTTGTGTAGTAGATTCAGGGGCTTCATTTCATGCCACACCCCATAGGAAACATTTTCTATATTATGTTCAAGGTGATTTTGGACTGGTTCATTTGGGTGAGGATGTACCATGCAAAATTGTTGGAATGGGAAAGGTAAAAATAAAACAAAGGAATGGAAACCAGTGGTTGTTGAAAGAGGTGATACATGTTCTAGATCTAAGGAAAAATCTAATTTCAACAGGGCAGTTGGAAAGTGAAGGTTGTATATCTATATTTATAGATAAAGGCGTGGAAGGTCACCAAAGGATCACTGGTGATAGGAAAAGGAGAGAAGGTAGGTACATTGTATTTATGTACTGGTAATATTTGTTGATTAAGGTTGATTGTCATTGATGTCAACCCTTGAAGAAAGCCCCGTAGCACAAAGGTTTTGGTAATGGACCAAAGATTTTTTGATGTAAATGTGACTCATTATTTTTTTTTCATGGTTGATAAGAAGTAAATATGGATGAACTCCAAAGTGGTCCCCTTATGGTGAAAGCCCTCACGGGAAAACGCTTTGCGGAGTAAGAGAACCCATGATTAATTATAAAATAATGAGATGAAGGATAGTGAATTTTTTAGGGAAACTATCCTAGATGGATAGTTCTTTTCATTCCATTTCTGGTGGTATGTAGAATGTCACATAACTCCTCACGGTTAGAGAGTTATGACCATGTGAAGTTGGAGAACCCAGGTTTGGATAATGGAACCAAGTTTGTTTAATGGATAATAGTATGATTTTTGCTATATTTGAAGGTAATACTATTCTATATGGATAGTAAACATCATTCCATTTCTGGTTGTATGTGGAATGTCACATAACTCCTCACGGTTTGAGAGTTATGGCCTTACGAAGTTGGAGAACCCTCATATGTCATCTAGAAGCCCCAAAAGGTCAAAGTAGTCAAAGTAGTTTAAGAGATTTTAAAAGGTAAATAATAAAGTGAAGTGATGAATGTATTATAATTCAAAGTGAATACAAAATAAATTATTTCAATAATAAATTTAATGGAGAAATTAAAAGTGGGTTAACCCTAAAATAAGGAAAGTGGGCCAAGTGACGTAGAATATGGTTTTAAGGAACCTACTTGGAGAGTATAAATAAGAGACAAGGCTCTCTCATTTTAATAACACTTGATAATATTGAATATATATAGGTGTCGGAGGTAACCAAGGATATATAAGCTTAATTTTTGAGAGAAGGTGAAGAAAAGAAGGCCAAAATGCAAGGAAGGATAAATTATTTTGATGGTGCTTTCTAAGGTATGTTATTTATAGGTCATCTCACCATTTTCGCTATAACTTTTTTTCTATAATTATTCAGATCGTGAAATTTCTATTCCATTGAAAAAACATACCCAAGTATCTATGGTAACAAATTCAACTTGTGGTTCGTTGTATTTTAGGAGTTACACTTCGTGGAAAATAGGGTTTGTGGCTAGTCCTGAAAGTAGTCAAAAACATGTGTTTCGGGTAAAAACGTCTTAACTTCTTCATAACAGATCCAAATTCAGTGAGACAAAATGTGTTGGTTATGGTATAGTCTATAGTATGCTTTATAATATTTTCATATGAATGCAACATATATTTCATGCGGGGCAAACTCTACAAGGTCTCTCTCTAGAATAAGCCAGAATTCAACAAGGTATGTCATTTTTGCTATAACTCTTTTTTTGAGAGGTTCTAAGTAGTGACACTTGGAGGAATTGCATAAAACACATTGAAGAACATTGTGTATCAGTTTTAGATCTTTATACATTACAGGTTCAAAGTTATGATTACTTCAAGTTAGGGTCGTTGACTAATCCAAAACTAGGCATGTGAGACTAAAGAAAAGTTTGATGAAAATGCTAGTCTCTTGTTGTTAAAGTTAAGGAAGGTTTGCAAGAATGTGATAATATACACCAGGTCTATTATAGAGCTACAAATCAAATTTTAATGATGAAATTGATGAGGGATTTTGGTTGAGGTACATGTTGAGTACATGGTTTCAGAGCAGGGTCCTTCAGAAATAAATTTAACCACTGAAAGGTAGATCATGGAGAGTAAAAACTCATATAAAAATGGAATACCATAGTTTTATGGACAGAAGTATGCTTTTTGGAGCATAAGGATGAAGACATATATACAGGCATAGGGATTTCAAGTTTAGCAATCAATTGTAGATGGATACACAACACCAGTAGTTCCACTAACAAATGACAAAGAAGTGAAACTCGGTGAGAATAATTCCAAAGCCAAAAATGCACTTTTGAATGGTCTCAGTGATACGGTATTCACCAAAGTTTCACATTGTAAATATGCTAAAGAGATTTGGGACAAGCTTCCAAATATTTATGGAGATTCAAAAATCAAAACAGCAAAGCTTCAAACTTACAGAGGTCAGTTCAAACAACTAAAAATGAAGGAAGATGAAGATATCGCAGCCTACTTATTACGAGTCAATGAAACAATGAATGCAATCATAGGATTGGGAGAAGAAATCGAAGAATTTGTAATTGTTCAGAAGGTACTAAGATCTCTTCCTATGATATTCAACCCTAATATATTAGCACTAGAAGAAAGATCAGATCGAAACTCAATAAGAATGGATGAACTGCATGGAATTTTCATAGCATATGAGATGTGAACTGAACAGAAAAATCTAGATGTAAAGGAAGCAACCTTCAAATCATCCAAAAGATCAAATCAAAAGAAAAAGGAACAAGAAGAATATATCAGCAGCAACGACGTCACGAAAGATGATGAAGAAGTGGCCAACTTCGTCAAAAGACTGAACAAGGGAACCAATGGTAGGTATAGAGGTAATCTTCCTTTAATGTTTTGTAATTGTGATGGTATTGGTAATTTTGGTAACAAATGTCCTCATATGAAAAAGAGAAATGATGAATGTTACTCAAAAGGCAGACAAACATATAAAGGTAAAAGAACTACAAAGAAAGTTTTCAATAAACTCTTTTGCACCAAAGAAGACATCTCATCATCAGATGAAGATGAAGTCAATGACAGTGAAACAGGGAGAGTTCTATTCATGGCAGTAGAAGACTCTGATAAATAAGACTCCAAAGAAGAATATGAAGAAGCATATGAAGAAGAAATTGAAGAGGCATAAGTTGACTTCCGAATTAATGAGTGCCATAGAAGTTATCAGAAGAGAAAAGAAGAAAAACAAGAAACTACAAGTAGAACTAGATAAAAAAAAGACACTCAAGAACTAGAACAAATGATCACAAAATTGAAGGCTCAAATAGAAGAAGATAAATGAATTGAATAAGCACTCAAAGAACAGCTAGAAGGAAAGGACAGGATCATTGGAAACCTAGAAGTAGAGATTGTCACACTAAGAAAGGATATTCAAAAGAAAAATATGCAGAATAGCTCAAAAGTTCTGGATGACATTATTAGCAGTCAAAAATCTCATCTTGAAAAGTCTAGACTTGGATACAATCAGACATAAAATGGATCAAGCTCCAAAACAACAGAGCAAGAAACAAATCCAAAAAGCTATGCAGAAACAATCAAAGGGGATAAAAAGATATAGAAGGAAGATTATAGGGACACTCCTCCACCGAGAAGATTCAGATTTCAAAATCAACAACAGATAGATAGGCCTCAAGAAGAAGGAGTCATAAGAGCACCTCCTTTCAGAAGATCTTCAACTACCAGGTATCAAACTATATTTTTTGGTTTATGTTATGCATGTAATAATTTTGGACATAAAGTTGTAAATTGCAGAACTAACAATAGGAACAATAACTACTTTGAGAGCCATACACAAAGGGGTTATTCAAGAAGACCTAGTGAAACATAGACAAGAAGTTACAATAGGTTTGAATCTTTGAGCGCTGAAGAAGAATGTTACAAATGTAACAATTTTGGACACATGGAAAAAAATTGTAGAATGACAGTCCCTCCTAAAGAACCTCAACAGAGTCACAAACAAGAACCTCAGAAAACGACATGGATAAGAAAGCAAGATCAGTATAGTAATGAAGAATGCACAGTCGCTCTACAAGCTCAATATAAGAAACGTGGTTGATATGTTGACAGTGGATGTTCAAAACACATGACAGGTGATGTAGATAATTTTCTTACATTACGAAAGGAAAGAGATGGATCGGTCTCCTTTGGAAATGATGATTCAACCAAAATCATTGGAAAATGCACAGTCTGAATTGGGAAGAAGAATGAAAAGGCAGAAAATGTGCTACCAGTAGAAGATATGAAACATAATATTTTAAGTGCGAGTCAAATGTGTGACCAAGGTCATAAAGTTACTTTTTATTCACAAAAGTGTGAGATAAGAAAAGAAGGTTTAGGGAAATTGGTCGCTACAGCTGCAAGAACTTCAAGAAACATATATGTGTTAAGCGAAATTGGAAATGAAAAGTGTTGTCTAGGAAACGAAGATGAAAGTTGGCTATGGCACAGAAGAATGGGTCACATGCATTTTGATAACCTTGTCAAAGTTAGCAAAAGAGAAGCAGTCAGAGAAATGTCCGAGATCACAAAACCAACCAATACTTTATGCAAACATTGCCAACAAGAAAAGAAAACAAAGACTAGGTTCAAATCAAAGGAATATTCAACAACAAAACCACTGGAAATTATGCATACTAATATAGTTGGACCAACTACAACAAAAGGCTTAAAAGGTGAGAGTTAATTTAGGTTATTAGTTAATGATTATACAAGAATGACTACAGTTTTGTTTCTCAAGAACAAGTCATAATCTTTTGAAAATTTCAAGATCTACAAGGA
>JZKD02S0423623.1:0-13942 GCA_000966675.3 Picea glauca | reverse complement strand
TGGACCTTTAGCCCCTCTTCTCATGAGAGAATGAACCATGACCCATTACTAAAGTTTAGTACACTGTGACAGGCCCCAAGATGGTAAGTGTTAATTATGGTGGGGAAACAAAATGTTACCCTTGTGAGGCTCCCCTAGTAATACCCCTTTTCCTTGGGGGTGACAACATGGGACTAGAGTACAAATGACGACCACCAAGGTGAAACAAGGAAATAAACATAACTTCTTGAGCTTATGATTCATTTTCCAACTTCAACCAATGATCCTCATTCACATGCCTAGTATATTAAGAACAACACTCTATATGAAATAAGGACTAATGTAGCTCGTGGTGAGACTGGATTACAATCTCCCAGATATTGTGTTGATTGGATGTGATGAGATTTGTTGATCAAGAGTGAAAGAAGCATATGAAGGGGGTTGATGGGATTCCATGAGTGGACATGTTGATCATCATCATAATCGGGACTATTGTCTTCATTGTGGGCCATGAGACATGATCTCCTCTAGTTACCTCTAGGCATGGGGGGGTAACAGACCCAACAAATAAATGCACTAGAACCCATGCCATGTTTTGAAAATTCAACAGATCAATGATAATTTGTCTGAGAAAACTATTTTCCTTCCTTATTTCTTCTAACGCATTCCCTTGGTAATTCATCATTTCCATGATTATGACAACCTACTGTTGAGCACTCAACACACCCTAAAAAAGGTCTATGACTTTTCTTCTTTTTTGGGTACCACTCAATCTTTTGCATCAAGTGACTTACCTTCAGGTATGAAACTGATACCTTCGCTTATCTTAGATGTTTCCTGAATGAACCAATTAAAGTCTACTTGAACTTGTAACAAAGAGTCAGCTTAACCATAAAGGGGACTTGACACCCACCCAAGGAATCAGTGACCCGGAAGTTTCCCCAATGCGCTTCAAAGGTTCGGCATCGATAAAAGTTGTAAGGTGGCGAAAATCATTTGGAAAGTCAAAGTAGCTGAGTACTGAACTTCATCAGTGTTGATCGATGAAAGAGTTTCTTCCCTACGAACAACCCCAGGAAGGATTTCACTGAAGACCGATCCATTCGGTTTCCACAGAAAAATGTAATAGTAAGAACCGCGCAGAGGTAAGAAGTAAACATCGCCAATTGCCGATGCCCGAAACAATTTTCAACAATAAAGGATCATAAAGTGAAGGCCCGTCGAGAAGTTGCATACCCTTTTTTCCCCTAATTACCAACCCCGATATCATCAATGTCGGAGTCTCTATCAAGAAGATATCAATATAAGTATGCACTCAAATAGTAGGTGATCCCCGATCCCTACGTCGGGGTGATGTGACACGACAAGACGTTTTACCTCTATATGTGTCAAATACGCCACATTCAAAGTTGGTAGTTAATTCGTAGATCGCGCAATATTTAGTAATTTTTTCACGAATCAAAACGATTCGTTAAACCCACCGATACAATGCATCTTCTTCTGTGCCTCCGTCGTCAACTAGTTAAGGTTTATCTGCAGAAATTTGAGGGTAATTTATTTTGAATTTACATTTATTAGTCGTATTAATTGATTGATATGACTAGTAGTACCTCTCCAGTTATATCCTGTTCGATTCATTGTGCATGGTCCCATTCTGCGCAGCAAGAAATTTAGAACAAACAAAAGAGTGAAGCCAACAACCTGGAAGAAACGCCCAAAGTTCAGTGAGTATTAAGAAATTATCTTAGCAAGCATTATAGGTATGTATCCGCTAATGGTTTTCATACATTTCATTGTTATATGTCCGCACCCAACGCTACTCTCTACACATGTTCAAAAGTCATTTTAAATTGCAGGAACAATGCCTCCAAAGAATCCTTCCACCAGGAAATTGTCGAGAGCCCCTAAGCTGCAAGAATCAGAAGTAGGATAAGGATCCTCCCCATTAGTTGTGAGACAATTAGAATTGACTCCCAAGCCAGTGTCCTTCATTAAGACAATCACCAAGGAGCCCTTTGTCCATCCCCCAGGTTTTGGAGACATGGAGGCAAGTATTGGAGCCAAGATGGCATTTCCTTGTTGGGAAGAAGTTTTCAAGAAAATCAAGAAAGAAGAACCCCTTGAATATACCTTGCATAGCTATCCTGATACAAGGAAGCTCGATGACGAGGTCCTCCCCAACATACGCAAAGGCTTATCTGTACATGGTGGCAAGATGGTCTCCAGTCTTTCCTTGCATTGAGCTCTTGAAGTGGATCATTGACCACGTTGATGCCCAAAAATGTTTGATTAATGATGATAACGATGAATGCATTGAGGTCTTCCTGCCATCAGAGGTTCAGAGTTACTATAAGCTAAGAGATTTCGAGCTAAAACTGAGCACTGATTTCATCCTGAGTTTCTATGTGTCACACAATACCAGCAAAATCATGGCATCTTGGTGGAGAGAAGAAAAAAAATTCACGAACCAGATTGTTGGTTGGTAACCAACAACCAATCTCAGGGAACCATACATATATCTCATGGCTCTACTCTGCAGGTTACATGGGGAGAAGGACTGCTCCCGATTTTTAGAGGCTTGGATGCCTCTGGCTTTTATAGTCACCATTTCAGGCATAGGATTCAATTGGCATGCCATCATCTCCAAACAGTTGAGCACTTGCATAAGACAGGCTCAGGTGTCGAAGGAGAGAGATGCCCCTGCCTTCTACATGGCCTCGTATCTACTGGACATCATCTGCGCCAGGAACACTTTTGCTGGGATGAACCTGAGTTGGCACTCTTCGAAGCTCACGGTCCATGTATACTTCAGCATCCTATGGGAAAATAGGTACAAGAAATCCTATGTTGTTATCTGTGATCAGTTTATTTCATGCATTTACTTCTTGCTCTTCAGGAAAGAATGCCCCAGATTGTCAAATGAAGCAAAGAAGGTTATATCCAAAATTGGCTACTGGTATTTAGATGAACGAGAAACCTACATCATGGTTTTCGTCACCACAAAGGAAACCCACTTATTACCCATTTATGTTCCCAACTGGCTAGTGTTAGGGGAAATTTGCTATCAAACCATTCTGCAAGGATACAATGCAACTTTAGTAAAAGACAAGAAGCGGGCTTTCATACCATATGGGTTTCATATCGGCTTCTGCATGGTCAAAGATACCGTGCATGCTCAACAACATGGGCTAGGTCAATTGGAATTTCAGTTCCAAACTAACCAATTTCGCAAAGACGTTCCCAAGGGATTGGTCCTATAGCATGCGTCACGGGTATCATCATGTTGGACCTATGCCCATGACTAGTTCGAGGATGGAATTTTTACTGAGAACACTCAAGACTGGAATGTGGTGGCATCTAGGAAAGTTGATCCTCGAGGAACCGGGTTTAGAGCTATGAGCTACGAACAACATGCAACATTTTTGGAGAAAACAGTTCGAGAGATCGGCAGGACCCATCAAGGAGAAACATCATATGAATTGGATGAAGGGATAAGTGATCCCCAAGGAGACATTGAATTCGCAGGAGTCAACCGGGAATCCTCGATACACATCAGGGATTCCCCTGAAGGTCAAACTACACTAGAGATGGCAGAACTCTTGTACCAACAAATTCAGTTGCTAATAAGATGAATGCAGGATAACCCACAGCTTACCGTAAGTCCTGCGATTTCAACTACCATCCAAAGTGTCCCGACAGAGTCAATTGGCCCCGGCTCCTTAAATCCCGATAACACCAACTTCTCAAATAACCCTGGATACCCAACGACATCGGTCAACTCCCAGGAAGGCGAAAGAATTCCTGCAAAGATAGGTCGGGTGTCGATAGAAACACAAGCGCCTAATCCCTTGAGCAAACTTATACAGGTATACAGTGATGAAGAAAATCTGGAGCCATCTCATGGCTCCCCATCACATGTCCAAGAGGAGGAATGCCCCGAGAAAACCGATTCCCCTAAGCCCGAGGCCCAAGAGAAGTAGGTCTTATAAAAGGAAACAGGGCCTGAAGGTGGCCCCGACATAGGAGAGTCCAACAAATAGGAAGCAGAAGCAGGTTCAAGTGACGAACCACCACAAAAGGAAATCGACTGTTCTACGGCCAAAGACAAGTAAGAAATGATTCTGTACCCGATGCCTACATTGTGCCCAATATTCAAAACCCTGATGAGAAACAAGTAGAGGTCGGATCTACAAAACAGAGCGAAGAAGTTCGAGAGCCCACTCCTGAAAAAATATACACTGCGGGTAGCCTAAGAAACAACCTCACATGGGGAGATCAACAGATACCAGAATCGGTAGATGAAGTAGCCGACATCTATGCGATCTCCTACGATCAAAAGAGGAAGACCATCATTCAAAGGACCACTAAAAGGTGAAGGATCACTTTGGATCAATCCATCGTGGTTACCACAAAAGAGAACTTAATCAACACTAGAGACGCTCGCACGTCCGAACTGATCGGCGTAGGAAAATCCCTCTCAGATGTCGCTCAAGATAGAGCTATAAGAGATGAAAAGGAACTAGCCAACACCCTGAAAGAGTGCGAACACCTGCGTCATCTTGTCAAATACTATAAAGGAGCTACACAGGCCATTGTGTATTTGAAGGGTGAGTTCAACGGAGTTTATAATGATTTCAGGAAGGAAAGGCACCTGTTAACCGAGAACACAGTCGAGTTCCAGGAGGATACTCTCATGGCACTCGCGACATGCAAAGAAATGGAGAGGTGGCACGAAAAGGCACAACAAACGGTAGAGAGACTCGAATACATTGAGGTTGTCCAGCGAAGTCAAAAAGAGGAAAATCATGGCATTCAACTGGTTGGAAAAAGTAGTCTCGACCTCATGAATAAATCTATCGAATATTGGGCAAAGATGACTCGGGACCCACACCAAGAAATCCAAGAGCAATGGGACAAATGCCATAAACACTGGGGTAAAATTAATAAAGTGATGAAATATGACGATCTCCCCGAATTTGACACCTCCGATGAATTTACTAACTTGAGGTAGGTGTTCAAGACACACTCCATACAAGACTCACTTTGGGCCAAAGAAAGTGCAAAGATAGTCGATGCAAAGCTGGGACAAGTGCAACAATTCATGGAATATCCAATCAGAGATCAGACCATGTTGAAACTAATAAACACCAGTTTGGTAAAGTACCAAGTGCATGCAGTAGATATCAGAGAAGTATATGCAGCCCCAATGGAACAACACAGGTTCTCATGGGCCCAAACCTATGAATATTTGTTTATTTGTTGGTCTGAATATGAAGAAAGTCATCTGTTTCAAGAAATATCCCAGATGAATTGTTAAAGAAACTGTTGGATGATCGCGCCACATGGTGATTTTTGTTTGGTTTAAATTGTACTTAGTCGTTAATTTCGGTTGAATTTTATATTATAAATAGAGACATCGACTGGTTAGTCAATGGTCGATGGTTGTTGTAAGAACTCTTTCTTTTTTTTTGGTTGTTGAGAATTATTTTGAGACTTCTATGAATAGAGAAGTCCTTCTGGACCAAAGACAAGCTATTTTCATTAGATGTGTGTGATTGGACTTGGAGAAGAACTACTTCCTATCATGTTTCATGAATGATGCAGTAAATGAGTAAGAGCAATTTATTTTGTTGTCAAGTTATCTGGTGCAATGTTTTGATGTTCTTTGCTTTAATGATGAAGATAAATCGTTGTGTTGTTATGTGATGAATTTTATGGTGGATGAATTATTTTTCTTACCGTGAAATTGATTACATATGTGTTTTATTTTCGTTAATTAATTTTTCTCAGACAATAATTCGATGTTCATTTGGTTAATGTATTAGTACTAGGCCCTTTGGCATAGAATCACTATCTGCATGTTTGAGCAGCGGGTTATCCCAAGCTCAGCCTCTTCCCAGTAGTTGAAATTCAATCCTGTTACTTGTCAATTTAGCTTATGCTGACTTGCATATCTCAAACTACTCCCACCCAAGAGAAAAATACAGAAAAGAACAGTCCTGCCTAAAGGGAGAGATTTCACAAGAAAACACAAATCCCATCGATAAATTGGGCGGATCGCGAGATCTAAAGAACCATTCCATATCAAACGTTGCAGAGTCTAATTGGGCCCCGATGGCAGGTTTGGTTCTTGTTGTTGACTCAAGGGATTTCAGACCCATCAACAGAATTGGCGCTAGAACGAGGGCCTGAGAATGAATGGTTGAGCATATAATTTGTATAGTATTTCAAACATCCTATAGATTCATAGTAGCCCACATGCATGGCTAGTCTGTCACAAAATAGCCCACACACACCGATATTCCATAAACGGATAACTAACCCAAGCACAAGGAAGAACCTTTTCACCTTGAAATACCTTATCCCTTCCTCACAAGGAAGTGGATCAATTCAGGAGAATCACTAGAGCCTACACCTGGCAGATTAGTGTGTTATCCCTAGCTCCCATCCTCCCTCAAAGAAAAAAACAGAGCAGACCGGTGGTCATCACTCCCGACGAATTTTTCGTATACTCCGTAGAAGACTTAATATATTTCGTGATCACCGAAATTCAAGAACATCTCGATCTGATACTTGAAACACCAACCGCCGACGTCTTTGAGCCAAACGACTTTTCAGAAGAAGAAGAGTTTGACTCGGACCTCGATGATATGGAGGATGAGAATAAGCATGAAGAAGAAATGGAAATCCTGATTCAAAACAATCCACCTTGGTTAGCCGGAGATGCCGTGGCCGTCCCTGGACGGGCACATAATCTGCCTCGGCACCTAAAGAAGTTGCTTCCCAAGTACGATTCCGAAACTTCAGGTTTACCTGAAGACCATATCAAGAAATTCATACTCGCGGTAAGACTTATGAACGTTCAACATGAAGACGTAGTCTGCAGAATTTTTCCCTACATGTTTGAGAATTCGGCCTCCACGTGGTATTTTAATTTTCCAGTAGGATCTTTAACCACCTTGACTAAATTCCAAAATGATTTCCTAGAAAAATTTGCAGAAGAAACTACTACGGGAGCCCTGATGGCTGAATTGTTCATGGCTACTATGAACCTGAAGGAGAGGGTTAAGGATTTCAATCAAATATTCGTGACCATCTTGAACAAATTTCAGCTCAAAACAAAACCAACTCAAGAGTTACAAATTGAAGTTTATGCTAATGCGCTCCCGACTTCTATCTCTATGTTTGTAAAAAGAGTCACCAAACAAACCCTTGCTGAAAATTTTGAAGAAGCCAAAATGATATAATTCCAAATGAAAGGATGTAAAGAAGGCCAAGCCTCTCTTGTAAAAAGAGAAACCCAGCCCCCTCCCAACAGGGGTCTCCTTTTAACTAGGCCGCCGGGGAAACCCGTTGAACAAACTCTTAACAAAGGTAATGGATATATAGAATACCTACAATGCATGGTTAAGAAATTGTCAAATGAAATCATAGACATGAAGAGGAGCATAGGGGAGGGAAACCAAAGCAAAAATCTCTATAAGTCGTTCTTCAAAAGGAACCAGCCTTTCAAAGCAATTGAACCTCCCCCAACCAACTTAAACATTGACCTAGGGAACGTTGCATCTGATTCTTTCTATACTTATAACCAAGAAAACCACTCTGAAAGAGAATGTCCTCAATGGGTACATGCCATGAATTTGATGGCCAACCATTTTCTGGATGAGGTCTCACTAACTAAACAGTCAAGCAGTTCAGCCATAAATATTGTCGATCAAGAAGAGGATGAACCACCACAAGACACAGCCATGTTGATATGGGATCTTGACGTGATCTCATCTTCGGATGATTTGTTTAAGCCTTGGTAACAACCCACAGAAGTCTTGGTATCACATACACGTAGTAAATTTCAACCCAGCTCGAAAGATACCAGCCTCGCCCGATCCTCACAAAGTAAATTAATTCTCGATCACCCGAAAATACCTTCTGCCCCTGGTAAGAAGCCTATAAGCATCCATACCCAGCAATCTCCCAAACTAGATTACAACGTGGTCGAAGTTTAAAGAAGCTAAAGGCTAATATATCGGTTATGGATATATGTAGAATTCCTCAGCAGAAAGACTCTCTGCTGCAAGCTTTGGGCTCTGTAGAAGACTCGACGGATGGAAATGGTCAGCAAAAGAACTTATCCCCAACCGATCCGTTGAGAAATCCGACCATAAATACCTACACAGAAGGAAGGAAGGAGAGACCTTTTGTCCCACCCTTCCTTCTAATGTTTGAAGTCTTCAACCAAAATCTTCACAATTGTTTGGTAGATTATGGGGCGTCTTCTAATGTAATTCCCTTGGCAGTTTGAAATAAGTTGGGTGTTGTCCCTCTCCAAAGTGATAAGCATGTCATACAACTGGACAAAACCCAATTTAAGGTTATGGGAGAACTCAAAGAGGTAATGATCAGGATAGCGAGACATCTTAATTTCGTGCAAATAATTGACATCATTGTAGTAGACATCCTAGACGCATATGGATTGTTGTTGAGTCGGGATTGGTTTGAGAAGTTGAATGGATATTTTAGTATGGAGTATACACACCTTTGGTTACCAATAAAAGGATAAAAGAACATGATCAAAATTGACAGGGAAAGATATGTGAAGCATACGATCATTGACCTAGAAACCCAGAATGAACCCGTGTCTACCAATTTCCCGGTATTGGGAAATTACTCTTGGGATTCCCACTTCGGGGACTTTGCTCCTCTACTGTCCACTATTCCTTTTACACAAAACTATGAAATAATCTTTCAAGAAGAACAGCTGACACCAATAGGGAACGCTCTCTTTTGCCAAAATCCTACGATTGAGCTTACGGGACAAGAGATCGGTAAGCAAGAAATCAATATAGAACAAGGAAAGAGAGATTGCCTTTCCCATATTTGGACCCTCTACTTTGATGGATCCAAATCACAAGAAGGGTCAGAAGCAGGGTGTATCCTTATTAATCCTAAAGCCCGACATTATTTCCTATCCTGTAGGCTAGAATTCAAATGTACCAACAACATTGTCAAGTATGAAGCTCTAGTACAAGGGTTAAGGAAAGCCATAGATCTGGGTGTCAAGGAATTTAAGGTTTTCGGCGATTTTGAGATTATTGTTAGGAAAGTGAGGAACACTATACATTGAAAACATTCTAAGTTTCAAATCCTATGGCTTGGACCTTTACAAGTGGCCGAGAAAATCGAGGCAGGTACCTATCGATTGCAGAATATGAGAGGGGAACCTGATGCCCTCCCAGTGAATGGCCAAGCCCTAAAACGACACTTGTAACGAAGAGTCATATTAACCATGAAGGGGACTTGACAACCACTCAAGGAATCGATGACCTAGATATTTCCCCAATGCACTTCAAAGGTTCGGCATCGGTAAAAGTTGTAAGGTGGAGAAAATCATTTGGAAAGTCAAAGTATCTGAGTACCAACCTTCATTGGCATTGGCCAATGAAAGCATTTCTTCGCTACGAACAACGGGAAGAATTTCGCTGAAGACCAATCCATTCGTTTTTGGCAGAAAAATGTAATAGTAAGCACCGCGTAGAGGTAAGGAGTAAACATCGTGGACCACTGACGCCCAAAAAAAAATTCAACGATAAAGGCTCATAAAGTGAAGGCCCATCGAGAAGTTGTGTACCCGCTTTTCCCCTGATTACCAACCCCGATATCATCGGCGTTGGAGGCTCTATCAAGAGGATATCAATATAAGTATGCACACAGATAGTAGTTGATCCCTGATCCCTACGTCGGGGTGATGTGACGCGACGAGACATTTTACCAACATATGTGTCAGATACGCCACATTCAAAGCTAGTAGTTAATTCGTAGATTGTGCATTAGTTACTAATTTGTGCACGAATAAAAAGGATCCGTTAAACCCAGTGATACAATGCATCTTCTTTCATGCCTCCACCATCAACTAATTAAGGTTTATCTGCAAAAATTCGAGGGTAATTTATTTTGAATTTACATTTACTACTCGTATTAACTGATTGATATGATTGGTAGTACCTCTCCAGTTATGTCCTGTTCAAGTCATTCTACATGGTCCCATTTTGTGCAGCAAGAAATTCAGAACAAGCAGAAGAGTGAAGCCAACAACCTGGAAGAAATGCCCAAAGTTCAGTGAGTATTAAGCAATTATCTTAGCAAGCATTACAGGTATGTATCCACTAATGGTTTTCATAAATTTCATTGTTATATGTCCACACCCAACACTACTCTATACACATGTTCAAAACTCATTTTAAATTGCAGGAACAATGCCTCTGAAGAAGCCTTCCACCAGGAAATCACTGAGAGCCCCTAAGCTGCAAGAATCAGAAGTAGGAGAAGGATCCTCCCCAGCAGTTGTGAGACAATTAGAATTCACTCCCAAGCCAACGTCTGTCATTAAGACAATCACCCTTTTTCCAGCCCCCAAATTTCGAAGACATGAAGGCAAGTATTGGAGCCAAGATGGCATTTCCTTGTTGGGAAGAATTTTTCAAGAAAATCAAGAAACAAGAACCCCTTGAATATACCCCGCAAAGGCATATCCCCTTCCTCCCAAGAAAAACACCACAAAAGTCTATTGACACAGATTCTAACGAGCTTGATAAATAGATACTTAATGACCCAACATGTCTGAGAACAACCAACAACCTAGACTCCACCTACACTTGGAGAAATAATGCTTCTAGATGCCATTGAAACCTAGATTCTTCCAAGGGGAAAATATTTCCCGCTTGCTTAAGTGATGAAGTGAAGGGATGGTTGATTAAACCTCCCTTTCTTCATCTTTATGCATGGAAAACTCCACACCATGTGTATTATGGATGAAAATCTCTAATTTATGAATGATGTCAAACTAAGTTTTAAGTACAATCAAAATTTTTAAATAAGTACATACAGTATTAAATCAAGCTCAAAATTAACACTCGGCACATCCACTCTCCACTTAATTTAATCAATGCGAATGAGGTGGTTTGCATGGCTAGTTTGACCTCTTCCCTTACTAATGCTCATTGGAGTGTTCATTAAAAGGGGAGGGTCCTTATGGTTTGGAGGTTGGATCTTAGTCAACAGTAGCATACTCTTTCACGTTCTCTCCTTTCCTTTCTAGATTCTATACTCTTGTGCAGGAAACATCATTGTACCGGTCTTGTATCTGTCTCTTTGGTGCAATAAAACTTTTGGTTTATGCAGAACTAAATCTTATTTATTCTTGTATCCAACTTTTGGGGTTTGTTGGTATCTTGAAGATTTATTTTTTCTATGTTTTAGAAGTTTTTAGCCTTTTATTTGGGTAGAAACTACCACTTATTAGCGTAATCAATCTCTTTTATTTCTTACTAGAACCACATTCATTGTCATTTGGAATATTTTATAGGCTCAATGATCTGGACATCGAAGAGTTTATACAATTCCCTCTGAATCATCGGGGCCACCTTTTGGTTCATATATATTTTCATAAAGGTTTTCTGGATTACTGACAATTGAAGACATTTTTTCATCGGCGTTTTGAATCCTAAAACTGGATCCATCTTCAAGACCAATCGTCGAAGGTGAGAGTTGTGAATCTTCATTATAATTGAATCCTCAAACTGGATAATTGGATTCATATTCATGACCAATTGTTGAAGGTGAGATCCTTGGTTTTCATTCACAAGATCGCAATGAGCGCAAGCAAAGATGATACCCAGAGCTTAGACTCGGACTCAAACACCTTTTACACTTGAGATCTCTAGTTTTCATTCACAATATCACAATGAGTGCAAGCAAAGAGGATACCCAGAGCTTAGACTCAGACTCAAACACCTTTTACACTTGAGATCTTTGGTTTTCATTCGCAAGATCACAATGAGCGTAGATATCTCAAGTGTAAAAAGTGTCTGAGTCTGAGCTCTAAGCTCTGGGTATCCTCTTTGCTTACTCTCATTGCAATTTTGTGAATAAAACCAAACATCTCAAGTGTAAAAGGTGTTTGAGTCTAAGTCTGAGCTTTGGGTATCCTCTTTGCTTGCGCTCATTGTGATCTTGCGAATGAAAACCAGGGATCTCAAGTGTCAAAGTGTATAATGAAGATTCACAACTCTCACCTTTGACGATTGGTCTTGAAGATGGATCCAGTTTGAGGATTTGAAATGTCGATGAAAAAATGACTTCAATTGTGGGTAATCCAGAGAACCTTAATGAAAATCCTCACCGCAGTAATCTGAACACAACAATCATATATCTTTGTCGTTGTCTGAATGGTTTTGCATCNAAAATATTTCCCGCTTGCTTAAGTGATGAAGTGAAGGGATGGTTGATTAAACCTCCCTTTCTTCATCTTTATGCATGGAAAACTCCACACCATGTGTATTATGGATGAAAATCTCCAATTTATGAATGATGTCAAACTAAGTTTTAAGTACAATCAGAATTTTTAAATAAGTACATACAATATTAAATCAAGCTCAAAATTAACACTCAACACATCCACTCTCCACTTAGTGCATCCACTCTCCACTTAATTTAATCAATGCGAATGAGGTGGTTTGCATGGCTAGTTTGACCTCTTCCCTTACTAATGCTCATTGGAGTGTTCATTAAAAGGGGAGGGTCCTTATGGTTTGGAGGTTGGATCTTAGTCAACAGTAGCATACTCTTTCACGTTCTCTCCTTTCCTTTCTAGATTCTATACTCTTGTGAAGGAAACATCATTGTACCGGTCTTGTATCTGTCTCTTTGGTGCAATAAAACTTTTGGTTTATGCAGAACTAAATCTTTTTTATTCTTGTATCCAACTTTTGGGGTTTGTTGGTATCTTGAAGATTTTTTTTTTCTATGTTTTAGAAGTTTTTAGCCTTTTATTTGGGTAGAATCTACCACTTATTAGTGTAATCAATCTCTTTTATTTCTTACTAGAACCACATTCACTATCATTTGGAATATTTTATAGGCTCAATGATCTGGACATCGAAGAGTTTCTACAATTCCCTCTTAATCATCGGGGCCACCTTTTGGTTCATATATATTTTCATAAAGGTTTTCTGGATTACTGACAATTGAAGACATTTTGTCATCGGCGTTTTGAATCCTAAAACTGGATCCATCTTCAGGACCAATCGTCGAAGGTGAGAGCTGTGAATCTTCATTATAATTGAATCCTCAAACTGGATAACTGGATTCATATTCATGACCAGTTGTCGAAGGTGAGATCCTTGGTTTTCATTCACAAGATCGCGATGAGCGCAAGCAAAGATGATACCCAGAGCTTAGACTCGGACTCAAACACCTTTTACACTTGAGATCTCTGGTTTTCATTCACAATATCGCAATGAGTGCAAGCAAAGAGGATACCCAGAGCTTAGACTCAGACTCAAACACCTTTTACACTTGAGATCTTTGGTTTTCATTCGCAAGATCACAATGAGTGTAGATATCTCAAGTGTAAAAAGTGTCTGAGTCTGAGCTCTAACCTCTAGGTATCCTCTTTGCTTGTGCTCATTGCGATTTTGTGAATAAAACCAAACATCTCAGGTGTAAAAGGTGTCTGAGTCTAAGTCTGAGCTTTGGGTATCCTCTTTGCTTGCGCTCATTGCGATCTTGCGAATGAAAACCAAGGATCACAAGTGTCAAAGTGTATAATGAAGATTCACAACTCTCACCTTCGACGATTGGTCTTGAAGATGGATCCAGTTTGAGGATTTGAAATGTCAATGAAAAAATGACTTCAATTGTGGGTAATCCAGAGAACCTTAATGAAAATCCTCACCGCAGTAATCTGAACACAACAATCATATATCTTTGTCGTTGTCTGAATGGTTTTGCATCTTGTTTTAATATGATCATGTGGCTTATAATATTTGGATCATACAATTTTAACTTATTTTTCAACCATGCAAAAACATATAAGTACTCTCACACTAAGGCCTCTATATTATTTTTTTCTTGCAGAGTAAAATTTCATCCAATCTTGATGAGCCTAGGTGACTCTTTCAAGCCAACA